>JAUJPK010043331.1:0-14601 GCA_032270525.1 Callophyllis flabellulata | reverse complement strand
GTAGACTGTCGCCCTAAAAAAACGCCCTCATTGAGCGCACCCTTCTTGCTATTGCATGGAGCACAACATGCCACCAGATTATCAAGGTCATGACCACCGCCATCCTTACGACTGATCACATGATCTACTTGAGTTGCATCACCACCACAATATGCGCAGATATAACCATCACGCTTCAAGACTCTTAAGCGTTGGTTCTTCCATCGCTGAGTTCCCAGCTCACGATGTGACGCTGCCCTTGCATCACTCATCTAGTGCCATCCCTTACGCTTGAAGTGATCCCATGCTATGCAAGGCTCACCATATCTGTTGCCTATATAGTCAAGGCCCCATTGTACTTGCTCATAGCCATTAAGTGTTGATAAGTAGATGCTATTGCCTTGAGGAATACCATAGTGAGATCCATTAACAGCATCTGGATTCCATGCTGATTCTTTACCATATAGAGCTGCTAAGCACTTATATTCTTTAATATTAAAATCTAATAGATATAGAGAATACTCTTTGTAGCTTATATATTCTTTGGTACTTGTAGAGCCTGCATTCGGTACGAATAACAGAGATATCCCAATAGCTACTAGCACCCCGCGAGCTACGCCCCGAAGGGGCTCGCGGTGAGCCTTTGAGAGGCTCTGCTGTGTTAGCGTACCGACTCTGTCAAGCATGTTTAACTCCTAACTGGGCAAAACCGCAGGTCAGAGCCTTAATTGCCTGATCCTTGCGTTGAGCGTGTCGCACTCTATTTACCCCCTGTGGATAACTTCTGTGGATAACTATTTGATGAATAAGACCCAATGAGTACCCATGCGTTTGCCGCTAGGGTGACCCAGAATAGGCTTCTGATCAGTTAGTTCTAGAATTTTTTTCAATGAGATAGATACTTCATTCCACTTAAACACTAGAGTGCCATTGGTCTTTAAGACACGAAAGCACTCAGCAAATCCAGCGGTCAAATCTTCACGCCATGTCTGGCTATCTAGCACACCATACTTCTTACGCATCCATGACTTCTCAGACAGTCGTAACATATGTGGTGGATCAAATACAACTAACTGAAATGTTTCATCTGGATAAGGTATAGCCCTAAAGTCCATAACTTCATCTGGCTTGATTGTGATCGTTTGACCATTTGTGAGTAGGTGAGTTTCATCCTCTCGAATATCACCAAATACAACTCGCTCATCTGTCTTATTAAAGTAGAACGATCTCATACTACTAGCTGGATCTAATACAGTTTTCAATCTTTGCCCCATCCTTTGCCCTTGAAGTGTATTGGGTTAGCCGCGATCACTTTGATCATAGGCTCATTACAGTATGTGCAAGGAATTATCGGTCTATCGTGCCATCCGTGTGTGATCTCATTCGTGATATCGCAGTTAGGACATCTATAGTCGTAGGCTGGCAAGTAAGACACTTCCTTATCATGTAAGACCCACAGGCTTCACAGCGGTCAATGTCTGCCTCTGTGGGTTCGCTATCGAGATGACCGTACTTAAGTTGAAGTAGCGGCAATAGATCACCTAAACGGATCACGCAGGCATAATCCTCTGCATTCTCTCCTTGTCCGTTCAATCTAAGACACGCAAAGCCTAATTCCCCCGAAATGGCTGTACGCGCCTGATATTGCTTGATCCATGCTAAAGGTTGAAAGCCTGCCCTTGCTTTGACTTCAACATCGAATGGAACATTGACAACATCTTTGCCGCTACCTCGTCCGACAGTTGCACCCTGCCACACAGTCGATAGGTACTGTGCTACAACGCGCTCTGTGCGGAAACCTCTGTGTTTCCTTGCTTGACTAGCCATTAACCGCATGACATTTCTTGCATTGCCAAGTTCCTGCCGTTAGCACTCCATCTTTGATGATTGCTGGAATGATGATGTCATGAGCTAGTGTTTCCTCATTGCACAACTGACAGTTAATAGAGGTGTACATAGGTACATCTTCAAGATCTGTCCATTCGCCATCTTTGTCGATGTTATAAACTTCTACATATCCCATTATGCTAACTCCTTCTCAATAGCCTGAATAGTTCTATGTCCTACCATTTCAGCAGCGCAATTAGGGCAGTTATACTTAAGCGGTATTTCAGGATGTAAATATCCGCTAAAACTTCCATGTCCGTTTGGACATTCAATATAGAAATTATTTGTCATTGCATTTCCTTCTCAATAGCCTGAATAGTTGGGCAGGGATACGGGTAGTTGCAAATAAGACACCAATCATTCTCATCTTTATGCAAATTCATAACTGAGTCTATCGTTTTCATTTGCTTTCGTATCAACTTGTTCAAATCTTCTATTATGGCAATATAGGGCAATTCATCGTTTGTCATTTGAGTTGCTCCTCTATAGCCTGAATAGTTTCGCAGGGATAACCCATATCGTATTCATTATATGGGTCACAAGAACAATGGTGGTTTTCTACCTCTACTCCATCAACCCAACCTGTTTCTGGCTTATGCAATTCCACTACTGCACGAAGGGAATTTTTGAAAATACGAAATGTTTTATCATATCTTTCAAATTCATATTGCTCTAAATATTCTATCTTTGCTAACAATTCATCGTGTGTCATTTCAACTCCTTCTCAATAACCTGAATAGTTGGGCATTGTGTGTTATTATGCCCACGCTTTCTGTGGCTCAAACTTGCCACTTGAACCCATTGTGTACCACTTTGTAGGGCAACGATGAGCAGATGAGACTGCTGAGTTACAGAAGTAACCACCCCAAGCCTTGCCATTCTTTTCACCTTCACGCCATTGCATATGTCCATGCTCGCATGATGGTGCTTCTACGGCTTCAGGTGTACCCATAACGGCTGCAATGTTCTCCATAGCCTTTTCAAGGGTTACAGGCGCATCTACTACCTTGTTGTACTGACCTACAGGCGTAGTCCAATAATCCTGCTCTGCTGGCTCTGCATCAGCCTTGCGGATAGCAGTTTCAAGCTCCGTAACTGTAGGCTTTTCAGCCTTCTTTGCAACAACCTTGGTCATCTCTTCGCGGCTTGGTCTCTTTCCTTTAGGCGCATAACCTGCATTTGCAAGTGCTCTGCCGATTGCCGAAGTCTCACAATTCTCAAGTGCTGAAGTCTGATTAACGCCTCGGCTAGTAACTGTTTCCTCAGCGTACCCTGTCGCCCATGCAAGGCTATCTTGAGCATCTTTAAATAGATAAGCTTTAACAATGTATCGAGTAGCCTCGACCACTTCCAACTCAGTTGATATGCGAAACGCTGGATAGTCCTTAATAAACTTCTCAAGTCGAACCTCCACTGGCTCATAGTCTGCTAAATTAAACATATAGATCGTTCTCCTCTGTTGCTAATTGTCCGGCAATGCTGGCATATGACGCCATATCTATCCAATTGTCGATGTGCTGTGCGGATTGGTTAGTTCGAGCAAGTTTGACAAGGACCATGATCCCTGCAACTTGGTAGTCGTGAATTGGTGTTTGTAGATATGCACTGAGGAGCATTGCGGTGTGTTGCAAGTTATCCGCAGGATGACCATATGAAAGGCCACGATCGCGGATCGTGTCGGTGGCTGTGAGTAGGATTTCATTAGCGAGCATGGAACTCTCGATCCGCTTCAGCTTCTTTGTAACCCATTGCCCAGCCCACGATAAACCATAAAGCATTGGCAGCCAGCAAGATAATAATCAGTGGCATTTCTATTGACATTGTTAGCCCTATCTGCTTGGGAGTTTCCCTCACAGACTTAGTGTTGCATAGATAGCAGACTAATCAAGCATATTCTGATAACGAAATGATAACGATTATCTAGGTCTGCCGTAGGACTTTCCAGCCACGATGAACGTGCCATCCTTCTCAATGTTGATGAGATCCACTTGAACCTTAGTCTTGTTGACGTAGATGATGGCAAAGGCTTGCTGCCAGTTGGCTACTCCCTTGGTGTAAGCAGCTTGCTTAAAGTCCATGAGATTGCCCACCTCGACACCATGCAGAACACGCCCTATACGGCCTCCAGAGGCCTCTGAGAAGGCCGAACGCCCTGCTCTGTGAGTATGTCCTGAGATGACGTTCTTTCCATGCCTACGAGCCGCTTCTAGGGCTGATAAGCCGCCCTGTGGCTTAATTGGTGTGTGATCTCCATGTACTGCAATCCAGTTAGGAGCAATAGGCATAGGGTTCTTATGGAAGGTGATACCTAACTCATCGAACTTCATAAACTTCTCAAAGCGAAGCTCAGGCAATGCCCCAAACGCTGGCACTTTAGCCATGATGATGTTATATAGACGATCTGTGTGATTGCTACGGATGCAGTCAGTTACGCCTAACTCCCAGAGCAAGTCCACAGCTTCATTGCGGTCATCGTCTAGGGTCTGGGCATAAGATCCCATGCGCCCTTCTTCCCACTTAGATATCTGTGGTAGGTCGATCTCGTCACCAATGGTAACTACTTGGTCTGGCTTAAACTTCTTGATGAAACTAGCAAGATTGCGGGTTGCAATCCTGTCATGGTAGGGAACTTGAAGATCCGATACAACGACAATTCGCTTAATAGTCATCCTCATCATCCTCATAATCGCCGAACTTCTCCGGCTCGATTGGGTCTGGCAAGATCCAGTGAGGATAAGATTGCGTGTCTGTGATCATAAATAGGACTACGCCTTCTGGAAACCCAGCCTTACGCAAAGACTTATAATACTCATGAAGTCCAATGCAATAAGCATCCAGTTTAGAGTAGCCCTGCTCCTCTAGTGCCTTGGTTGGTTTTCTTGCCATAGCAGAATTATCGCTCTAGGAGGATATTGTAAATCTCATCGACACGCACATGCAATGCCTTTATTTCAGCAAGCAAGTGAGTGATGATGAAGCCCGAAAGACCACCAATGACAGCAATGGTAGTGAAGTAGAGCTGAAAGAAGTTGTCCTGTGTCATTTCTTAGGAGTCGCATATCCGAAAACGCCTGAAAGAACTGCGAACAGGATTGCTCGGTAGTCTAGATCGAAATTAGTTGCAGACCAAGCAGCAAGGAACGCTCCAGCTGCTAAGACAATTGGATTCTTCATTCTTGCTCCTCATCTGGAATTTCGATTATTTCAACAATGTTGTCATTTGGCTTTGATGGGTCATATCCGCCTAAGCCATACACGATAGTTGTGCTCATTTATGCCTTCCTTACCCATACGACTGCTGGATCTGTTCGAGCTGTCAAAGTTCCAGCCGTTGTAAAGCCTGAAGTGACTGTCGCGCTTTCAGTAAAGCCGACTGTGTAGTTTCCTGTTGGAGTTGCAGTTCCCATAAGCGGGTTCAATGCAACTGCTGAGTTGCCATAACTGCCTATGGCGTTTG
This sequence comes from Callophyllis flabellulata, assembly GCA_032270525.1. Taxonomy (NCBI): domain Eukaryota; phylum Rhodophyta; class Florideophyceae; order Gigartinales; family Kallymeniaceae; genus Callophyllis; species Callophyllis flabellulata. Next base: position 9,278 of record JAUJPK010043331.1, on the reverse strand, counting down.
TAGTTCCTGCAACTTGACAATTTAGCGCAAGCCAGTACCAGCCAGCTGCAAGAGTCTTGCTGATTGTGATCTCATAGTTTGTGTTTGAAGCTGTAACGGAGACAGTTCCAGCATCAAGTTCGACTGTAGATGGGCGATCTAATGTATTGGCATAAATACCTAATCTGACTGTGCCAGTACCAGCAAAGGTTGACCCACTTCGCATCGTGATGCGATCATATGAACCTGACGTTGATATATAAAGCGGTGTAAAAAATGTCGTGTTAGCTGTATAGATTGCACTAGACAACGAGTTCGTTGTTGGTGTTCTGTAATAGTTGGCTGCAACAGGTTGCAAGAAGAAGCTCGCACCCGCTGCACCAGTTGTACCAGAACTGCCTTGAGCACCTTGTGGCCCTTGAGCACCTTGTGGCCCTTGTGGGCCTGTTGGTCCTGCAACAGTAGAGTTAGCACCAGTCGCGCCGGTTGATCCTTGCGTACCCTGAGTACCCTGCGGACCTTGAGCACCTTGTGGCCCTTGAGCACCCTGTGCGCCCTGCGGGCCTTGTGGGCCTTGCGCACCAGTAGGGCCAGCGACAGTTGAATTAGCACCAGTCGCACCAGTTGCACCAGTTGAGCCTTGAGTTCCCTGCGCTCCTTGTGCTCCTTGTGTTCCTTGCGCTCCAGTTGCACCTTGTGGTCCTGTTGGGCCAGTCGGGCCTTGTGGGCCTGTTGGGCCGCCTGAAGGGCCTATCGGGCCTTGTGCACCTTGTGCACCAGCTGCGCCTTGTGGGCCATCGCTGGAAACAATGACAGTAGTTACATCCTTGATGACTTCAATAATGTCGCTCATCGAGTCACCTCTGGACTTAGTGAAATCTTGCCTTGAATGAGGCGAGTTACAATTCCAGTTGAACTTGTAATCTCTAGATCATAAACATAATTCCCAGCAGCAATGGCTCTAGTCTGTGCGGCGGTTGCATGAATAGAGATAGTTCCAGTCGCTCCAGTAATGACAATGCCACTGCTAGGAGATGAAAGAGACAGGGCAGTTGTAGAGTCTGCGTAAGTATCGCGGATCTGTAGAGCTGCTGTGTAGCCTGTTAGGTTGATAGCCGTACCAGTTGAATCTTTATAGACAACTGTGATGTACCAATCAGCCCCTTGATCTATAACAAAGTTATTATTTCCCGCTGTCATTTGTGCCTCCTAGCATAGGTATCTGAAAAAACTTGCCATCAAGGTCAGCCGACTTCTTAAACGAGACATGGCAGTGATGTTTGTGTTGTGAGATCCCAGAGTATTTGCGCCACTTGAATCCCATAATAGGACTAGCGATGCGTCCGTTGAAAATGACGTAGGCGATACGATTGTCTTGTCTTGCAGCGGATCGAATCTGATCTGCAAGATAGGGCATGAGGTCGGGCTTGCCAAGATCAGCCGTAATATCGAAGGCTCGAACCCAACCCTGATCATCAGGATTGTGATCCGACTTGCGAACAGCGTGTTTTGTATCACCGATCCAGCCATCGGAAACTCGACTACGATCGGGAAACGAGTCATCTAACTGCTCCCTTAACTGAATCGCGGCATGGCTTAGTCTAGGCTTCATTTGGCTTCTAACTCCTCAACACGCTTGTATAAATCTTGAACCAATGATAGCAAAGCAGGGACGATCATTCTGTCATTCCATGATTCTGGGCCGTCAACATAATCTGCTGCGACTGGATAAATTGCATCAACTTCTTCAGCGATGAAGCCCGGAATTAAAGTCTTGTAGCGATCATCAGTTTCAGGCAGTTCGCCTTCTTTGTAACTAAAGGCTCTAACTGGAAGATCTAGCAGCTTCTTAGGGTCTAATTCTGGAACTGAAGCGATATCTACAATGTTCTCTTTATAGCGTTCAGATGAAGCAGTTGATCGAGCAATACGACCGCCTGTTGTAAAGACATACCCGTTGGCAGCATTGGCAGTAGTGCTATGACCAGCAGCGTAAAGATCGCCATTGGCGGTTATAGCCAAGCCAGTTAGAGCACCATTGAAGTTTGATGCGCCAGTCACGATCAAGGTTTCCGAGCCAGCAGTACCTCCGCCAAAGTTACCCTTGCCATAAAAGATAGTGTTGCCACTTCCGCCGTCAATCTGACCGCTGGAGTTAAGAGTGAAGCCGCCTGATCCGCTTAGATAGGTTGAGGCAATAGTAAAGCCACCAATAGTTCCGGCAGTAGAGGTGATCGTTCCAGTGATGTTCGCACTTGAAGCAGTCAATGCACCCGCTGGAGTGACTCGGAATGTTCCAGAGCCGTTGTTGTACTCAATACCAGAGATGATTCCAGCAGTGATCTTTCCTGCATCTATATTGGCAATGACTGCGTTGCCGATAGGGCTTGAAGCCCAAGAAGCTCCAGTCCATGACCATTGCCCAATAATGATTCCAGCCGAGTACTGCCACCAGATATCACCGACATTTGTGCCAGAGCCGCTAGGCGAAGAAGTTGAATAAGTGACTTTGTTCTTGCCATCGGCTGTTGCCTGTGCAGTTGTGATCTGTGTCTGAAGGCTTCCAGTGTCAGCTGTAGTCGCTGGAGTGATAGGGGTGACAGATGTGACAGTGAAGTCAGCAGTCTGTGTGACCGTGATTGGCGTATTAGTTATCTGAGGACAAAGAGGCATGTTAGATCGTTATCGAGTAAGGGTTGATTGATGAAGTAGTCAAGCCAACGAGCCAGTTATTCTTGGTGATGCTGTGGGTCATGCCCTCGATCACTAAGTTCCATTGAACCGAACGGCCGTCATAAGTAGTGCGCTGAACGCTCACTTGATCTCCTAACTCAGTTGCTAAGAAGTCTGGATAAAGTGTGCTCAAGCCAATTGCTGAGAATTGGATTCCTTCTACATAGGTCGTAGGTGTTGCCATATAGCGTGAAGTATAAAGAGCAAGGTTTGATGCATTGGAGTTTGTAGATACTGGCGCATCCAACTCAACCGCCTTGACTCCATAAGAAGTCACGCTTGGATTATATGTGGATGTATATTGCAGATTTGCTCCACGTGTGACAATGGCTTTGTTGATGACGTATTGCGTTCCCGGATTGGTAGCAATTGCGTCATACTTGATTGAGTAAGCTGCGCCGTTGTCACTAAATAGCATTTGTGTTGGACGGCTAAACTTGTCAGCTAGTGGAACTAATGTTGCTACGCCTGAGCGTGAGATATAGAAACGCCCTGCAATACTGTCCATGCACTGATAGATCATCTGCATGCATGTTCTACCCTGACCAGTGCTCAAAAGGCTTGTAGAGCCAGTCAGTGACCTTGCAGAGGCATCCCAGCCAGCATAGTCAAGCATACGCCCTACGCGTATAGCAGCAGTCTCAGCATAGGCGGCAGTTGCTAGGTTAGGGGCCCAGCCTTCTGCGATGACAGCAATGCCATCCACGAACTGCATTGTCGCTAGTGGGATGTTTCCTTGATTGACGACATTGTTGTCTAAGAAGCCTTGGTAAAGAGTGTAAGCAGTTGCAGACCATGTGGCCACAACTCGCATCTGTAATCCTGCTCTAAGGATAGAAGCTCCAGAGACAACCCAAGGACTGCCCGATCCTGTGTAGTCTGGGTCATAATAACCTGAAGAGTTGTTGAACTGGATCGTGCAAGTACCAGAAGAGTCGCGTTGATCTTGACGGCTACGGCCTCGACGAATGTTTGTTGTCAATACATCGGCAGCAGTAACAGTAGTCCAAGTGCCAGACTTTAAGAATTGAACCGCAATGGTTGGCGCGGTTGTGCCATCATAAGCAGCCATTATCTATCAAACGCTCCCACCCCATATTGGCGATAGAAGTTGCGTTCAATGCCGTTCTGGATAGAAGTGATCAGATCCTGCTCAGTAAGAACATTGCCTTGAGGGTAAACATTGACCACAGTGGCGTTAGGCGAAGCCATCGAAGCGTTAGGCTTGACCGCGTTGCCATACTTGATTGAAGCAGCAGTGTCACCATTTTCAATTGCTAGAAGTCCTCGAAGGCGTGTTGCAGTGTCACTTGAGATATTAGGGTTAGCAAGGGCAGCAGTGATACCAGCCTTCTTGATATCAAACTTATCTGTCAACTTCTTAACGGCTGCTGTATTAGCCTTAATAGCATTTGTTTGAATGCTTTTTGATGCTTGCTCTTGATATTGAGTTGCATAGATACCGCCATATTGACGGCGTTCTTTGGCATCGGTTGCCCGATAAGACTTGACGTAAGCATCAAGTTCCTTCTTAGTAGTTCCGCCCAAGAACATGCCAGTGATATGAATCAAACGACCAAATCCGATGATTGCATCTGAAATGCCAGAAGCTAGAGCGTCAATCATTTTGATTGTCTTAGGAAGTCCGCCATCGCCGCCAAGTTCTGCTAGAGCTTGAACTAAACCCTTACCGATAGTCTCAGAAGCGTTAGCCGCAGCAACTTGCAACAACCCCATCTTTCCTGCATAAGTGTCAAGTGCAGCTGAAGCCTGACCGCCTGTGACCATAGCGGCTTGGTCAATTACTTGGTTGAAACTCATCTGCTGAAGTTCAGTCTTAGATAATCCTAAGTTGTACTTTAGAAGTCCGCGTGTATTGCCAGCGTATGCCTTTGAAAGGTCTGCTGAAACAGTAACAACATCTTGGCCCGATGATGCAGCAAGATCCAGAGCAACCTTGAGCAACTTCTGTGCCTCAATATATGAGCCAGTAGTCTGCAACAACTTCTGATAAGCAGGGCGTAGATAGTCATCAAGAACGCCATATTGACGTTCAAGGGATGAAATGAAATCCTTAACAATAGGATCGGCGAAACTTTGATTTAGGTTAGTCAATGCAACCGATAGAGATTTAGCAGCTTTCTCATCAGCCATAAATGCTGCAACTGACTTCTTGCCATATTGAGCAACAGCGCGAGCACCAAAGGCAAGGCCTAGACCAGCAGCAAGGCTCTTTGTTGTTTTGTTAAGTTTATTAAGTGCAGTCTCGGCTTGCTTAAAGCCTTTGGCATCAAGTCTTGAGCCAATGAGGATCTCTTCAAAGAACTTCTGGCTCATGCGACTCTCCTCAACTTATCTTTCTTGGATCTTGCTACTAACTGCAACTCAGCCTTGGAAATTGCTTTTCTGACAGCACCCTCGGCAACTCCTTTATTCTCAGCCCAAGCGCGATAGATCAAACGACCGCGACCCTTTAGGCTGCCAGTAAGTTCAGGCATTGCGGCAATAAACTGCTGACCCGCTTTAGGGTTGTTAGAATGTGAATATTTATGCCCTGCTGGGCCTTTAGGGCCAACCCAAGGTTGACCTTGTGCTCCATTGCGACCAGCAGACTCATAGATCGCGCCAGCTCGTGAGTTATTAAAAACAGTTGCCATGGAAGTAAAGCCACTCTTATTTGGCTTTGATGGACTTAGTGTGTAACCAATTTTTGACTTAACGATTGAAGCGTTGTAAGTAGGAAACTTACCCTCACTGAAAGATCGACCGGCCCATCCACTTAGAGGGGCTTCTGATGGTACATAGCCTCTAGCCTGTCTGACAACAGGACGCAAAGCCGCCGCCATTTCCTTCTTGAGGATCTTGTCTAGATCAGGGGCAAAGCGGCGCAGGGCTTTACGAAACTGAGCGTTGCTCTGTATTTCGATTTTCACCTTTAGCCTCTTTTGCTCTCTCTTTAAGTACTTTGATCATCATGTCAAACATCGGAGTCGGTAACTCCATTAAGGTTTGAGGCGCGATGCCTGTCTCACAGCTCATGACTGCCACGAGATAGAGAAAAGAATCGCGCCTTAACCTAAAGGTTGATCTGCTATAACTTCGACATCTTCTAAAGTTTCAATGAACTCAGGCCCGAAAGGCTTGACTGTTTCGCCTGATCGTCGGATGCATTCCCAAGCAATCCAATAGCCGTCAGTCTCCATCTCCTTCTCCCGAAGTCTGGCCACAAAGCCTTCCTTAAAGTGAAGTTCAAACGCGGCCTTGACCGCTGGTGAGATTTCGTATTCGCTTACCGCTCCGCCTGTGCGTGTTACCTTGAGTTTCATTGTTAGCCCTTTTCTTTAGATTAGAACGCTGTTGAAGAAGATGGAACGATCTTTGAGTTACATGTAAATGTAATGTCAATAGTTCCTTCATCGCCTACTGCGCCGTTGATATCGGTTACATTGTCAATTAGAACTGTTGTTGCATAAGTCTTATTTGCAGCTGATACAGCAGTTCCCTTTTGCTGGATCATAGATACTGGAACTGTAGTTCCCCAGTTATCTTGTAGTGTCTGCAACACCGATGCTGATGCTGTGTCGTTCAAGAATGATACTGTGATGCTTGATGCTTCCAAGCCTGTTACGAACTTGTGTGCTGTGTCACCCATTGCTGTAACTTCGATTTGATCAGCCTGTCGGTTGATTGTAATTGAAGTGACGTGATCTGAGAGGTCAACGCTATTGAGCTTGAACCCTACATTGTTATTTAGGAAAATAGCCATTGTTTATTCCTCTTCTTTCTTGGTTACTGGCTTTGGTGTTTCTTTGATCTGACCGATCTTCTTCAAGAAGGCCAAATCCTCTGGTGTTAGCTCTGACATATTAGCTCCAACTTGTTAGGATAGATACGGACATTTCACATGTTAGCAAATCACCAGAAGCAGCGTTAAGAACGCTAGGTGCTGAGACTGTACCAACATTGAAAGATAGAGATGACTCATCGAGCAGATTGAATACGCTAACAACTGTGTCCTCGATGCCTTGAAGATTGCCTTCATTGTCAAACATTGGAACAGTCATGATGATCTTAAAGTTAGCCATCGGTGAGATGGAAGAATAGTGATTGTTACTAGGGGCTAGATAAGGATCATCTGGAGTAACGATGACCGAGTTAGCCATGATAGTTGCAGGGGGAAAAGCAAAGGTCTGCCACTTGGAATCATCAACTAAGGCAGTTGCTAAAGTGGTGCGCAGTTCAGTGATAGCAATAGACATTATCCCACCATCGAACGAGGGTCTAGTGCATGCGCGATCAAACCTCGAACCCTTGCCATAAGGGTATTACCCATACGATAAGGAGAGGGCTGGAAATCTGGTGATACGCCGCCTGAGTTGCTTGTTTGGCGGGCTTGCCAGATATCAACAGCTAGCATTAAAGCCGCTTCTTGAACTGCTGGATCTAAAGACCAATCAGTTGAATCTTGTGCGTCCACCATGCCATAAGGAATAACAAGATGATAAGGGCGTTCTCTTCCGCCTTCTTCATGTGTATAAGTAATTGTGTTACCAGATACGGCGTTGACTGTATAAGTGCCGTCAAAGAGTGAATCGTTGGCTGAAACAACGATGGCTTGACCAACATAAAATTGGCCAGTTACATCATTTTCAAAGTAAAGAGTGCGCTGATCATCATCAGCTGAATGTGCGATATTAAAGTTATCGTTATTCCATAACATCGGCAGAAGCAAAGTATCTACTGCATCGCACACTGATTGAAGGGTTGCGTCTGGGTACAACGTACCTACACCGAGAGCAGATCGGAGTTCTGATACTGTACAAACTGACATTTGTTTTCCCTTCTAAAGACTAGAGGGGGCAAGGGCTATGCCCCCTCTAGCGACTTAGTAACTCTTACTAATTAAGTAAGGTTGAAACGACGAACACCGCCACCAAAGATTGGTGCGATTGCGTAGTAACCATAGACAGCAACCTGTAGCTGTCCATTAGCCAAAGCCTGAACCTGAAGGGTTGTCTTTGGTGCTTCGTAATAACGGAATGATTCTGGAGCAACGATAAACGCTGACTCGTCAATCAAAGTAGTTACTGTCATGTGTGGATCAACTGAAAGGTTAAGTCCTAGAACCTGACCTGTGATGCTCTGACCTGAAACATTTCCCGGAGCGTTCTGTGGCTGAGCCGCTGTGAACAGTGGGCGGTTTGTTGTGTCATCTGCACCAAGGATTGTCTCCCACCATGCTGTGTTAGCAACAAGGTTTGTAGCGAACTTGCCTGAAGCTGCGTAAGCCGCTGGAACTTCCTTAGCAATGAATGCTTTTAGACCAGCGATTGTGCCAGCCTGTGTTGATGCTGCTGTGCCTGAAGCTGTGAACGCTGCAACCATTGCTGTGTCAGTGTACTTAGCGTACGCATCATTTAGCTCACGGATTAGTTGGTCATAAAATGCAGGAGAACTGCGATCTAAAAGCTCCCAGCTGATAGTCTGGATTCCGGCTGCCTTCTTAACATCAACAGTGATGTATGAGCTTGCCATTTCAGTTCCACCAAGTGCGCCGTTTTCAGCCTCTAGTGTGATTGTTGGAGCAGTTGAGATCTTTGGAAGTGTAAAGGACATGCCGCTTGAAGGCAAGACTCCCTTACTTACTGCATCCACTGCCGGACGGCCGCCGATTGTGTTTGTTGCGAACTCTGCCATGTGCTGAGGCAAAGTAAGACCTGTGTTTGTCGATGTGTCATCTGCGGCGCGAACTACACGACGAGCTTCGTCATCGCCCATTGCTGCCTTGATGTTAGCTTCTAGATATTGTCCTGCTGTTAGTGGCGCAACGCGCTCACGAACGTTAGTCACTGCAACAGTTGGACGAGCAGCTTCAACCGCTGCTGCCTCTACTGGTGCTGCAACTGTCTCTGGAGTATTCTCCACAGCTGTCTCGCTTTCTGTTGGTGTGATTTCTTCTACGACTTCTGGAGTTTCCTCAGCCGCGACATTGACAACTTGAGCAGACTTAAAGGCTGGCTCTGTTACCAATGAAACTTCAAATAACTTGGCTGCTGTTACATGCATTACGCCAAGTTTGTTTTTTGCTTTGATTACTTCTACGCCTACTGAAAGACCAGATTGCAATCCTTCTTCAGCAAGGATCAAAGCCTCTGTGCCGCGATTAGAACGGCTGATCTTGAATGATGCGTAAATACCATCTTCATCAACTGTGAAAGAAGTCGCTTTGCCCAATGGCTGCTTCATGTCATGCTGATTAAGTAGTTTGATTGTCTTTGGATCTTCTGGGAGTGCAATAGCACCCTTTTCGAAAACCACTCGACCGGCAGAAGTGTTACCTACTTCGCCTGTTCCCGCTGGAACGATCTTGCCAGAGATTGTGCGTTCTTCTACATTGGCAGTCAGTTCAGCAGAGAAGGTAAGGATCTGATTTTCCATTACATGCCTTCGCTTCCATTAGGTGTTAAGTCAGTCATTTCCATAGCCTGTTCAATTGTGATCAGACCTAGAGCCAACATCTTTTCGATTACTAGCAACTCATCCATCGGATTAGCGCGAAGGAATGA
>JAUJPK010042221.1:0-14630 GCA_032270525.1 Callophyllis flabellulata | reverse complement strand
CAATTCCGCTTTATCTGAAATGGGAAAAAAGTAGGTGTTAATAACAATTCTGAAATTACAAGTCAAAAGTCAAAGTATATCCATATCCATATCCAAATTCTCTTTCCTTTGACTCTGGCAATAAAAAACGGGGTAATATTGTTCTCAGTAAAAGCTTAAACAGCGATGATGCAATAAGAACTGCTTTTGATTTAAAACATCAACATGAAATGAAAATTAGAGAAGTTGCATAGTCACTTCGAAATACAATTCTAAATTCAAAACGAACACCTTTAACAGAAAGTGTAACTTTGAAAGACTGATTACAAGGTGAAGTAGATATACCTAACGACCTCCTTTCATTTATTACTTATTTAGTAACCGGTCCAGATTTAAGGTCAGGAAATTCCAGTACCAAATCCCATCGAATTAAATCAATCTCCCAAGACATAATCTTTGCGGCAACTGCTGGTTCCATGAAACCATCTAAGCATCTTGTACTTGGTATGGCTATAAAAAAAACTGACAAGTAGTCGTAAGACAATTGACATTCTTAATCGCTTAGGTGCTGTAACAAATTATCACTTTCTTGAAGAACTAGAAACTACTTTAACTACTAACGCAGAAAATGACGAACAGCTGACTCCATCTGATATGAAACTGTTACCTGTCCCATCCGGCTTAGCATTTGACAATTACGACAGATACGTTGAGACACTCTCCGGGAAACACACACTCCATGACACTGTTGGGATAATGTATCAAAACATGTATGACAGTAATAGTTCAGAATTATCTGTACCTAAATCAATGGAGAAAGTAGATTTTCAAAAAATCCGTAGTACTATCCCAACAAGTGGTGTACAAATTGAAGAACCAAACCCCTCAGTAAAAAAAGGTTTTTCAACAAAAACGGCTTTTCGCTTAAAAAAACAACGTAGGTTTGACGCATCTGAATTATCAATAGAACCTTATCGTAAAAAACCGAAAGTTTTAGAAACTATTAAATGCAGTAGTGTTGATGAAAGACGTAATTACATACCTCCTAGTCAATCAAACGCTAGGCTTAGAGATATCCTATGGGTTATCTGTACTTTTCTACATAGACAATCAACCCCAATGTGGGTCGGTTGGAATTCCTTGAATACAATTGATGATAGCCCTATTCAAAAGATTTCGTACTTAACACAAATCAATATGTCACCGACTTCGTTTTCTGTGGTAAAAGAGACATTAAACCGGGCATTGAAAATAATGAATGAAACATCCAAATCATCGATTTCGGTAACAATGGATTTAGCCATAGCAAAAATGGCAGTGCAAATCCAATCATCTGAGTGTCCTCAATATGATAACATATTCATAAATTTTGGAGCATTTCATATACAAATGGCATTTTTTAAAGCTATTGGAAAATATATAGAGGAATCAGGGGGACCGTACATATTGATCGAATCAAACGTTTTGGCAAATGGATCTTTAAAAGGATTTATCCAAGGTAAGCACTTTAATAGGTGCAAAAGGCTTCATCCACTTCTTGCCTCTGCGCTCGAAATACTGCATCTCCAATTTTTCATAGATATTTGTGAGATTGACGCATCAACATTGAATATGTTATCTAATGAAATACTTCAGATAAAAAATAGTAAATCTATAAGCATGGAAACACTTTCGTCTGAGATGAAAGAATTTGTTGAAAAATATGAAGTTTTCGTCCAGAAGACACTAAGTGGCGAGCACGGTTTATCTGCTCAGTTCTGGTTAAAGTATGTTGAAATGATACATCTCTATCACGAATTTTCACGTAGCATTCGTACAGGCGATTTTCATTTGTATATTCATTGTTTACCGAAAATATCAAAGTACTTCTTTGTATTTAATCAGCCAAATTATGCACGTTGGATGGTGAAATATCATGATAATCTTTTGAATATTCAAAATACTCATCCCGAAGTAAGTGATGACTACATGAAAGGTTTTTTCTCTGTAAAAAGAACAAAAAAAACATTTTCAAAATCTCCAATCGATCTAACGCTAGAGCAAACTATTAATGCAAATGCAGCCAGCCAGAAAACAGGCATTAGTGCTTTCACTAATTCAATATCTGCACGTCAAAGATGGGCAAAGAGCCACTCAATTAGTGTGTCCGTTTTGACCAATCTTTTGGATTCGTTAGATCTTACAAACAAAGAAGATGTAACAAATGATCTTAAATCATCTCGCATAACAAAAAACCTTAATGATCTCATTTCGATAAAGAGCACGATTGAAAATACCATGAACCCATTTTCTATGAACGACAATATATCTCTTTATAATCTCTCAACAGGAAAAGCAGCCTCTTCAACTACGACCGAATTTCTACTTCACATTGATCAATTAGCTGAAGAGAGGCAAAATGAGTTCATCGAAGAATGCTATAGAGTACCTACACGTTTTGAGCAAAGTATCAAACGACAAGTAATATCAACATTTGCCAATGAAGGTAAAACAGCCAAACGAAATCATTGTGGAAAGGAGATTCAACTGAAGATGGAGCGTGATTTATTTGCAAGCATTCTTAATGTCGCACTGGAACGCAAAGTGGATATGAATGTGTTATTACAGTATCCTTTGACACCGTTGCCATTGTCATTTTGTCACGTTGATGGTTCGATGCGTTCAACATCGAAAAGCAAATTGACAAATGAGTTGAAAAATCTTGTTATATCCGAATCGCCAGAAAATGTTAATGTTAAGATATACGACGGTTTTTTTTTCTCCATTCAATAAAAGACATCCCAGGAACTTTTGAAAGATTAGGATTATTAGTTTTGAAAACATTATGCCGAAGTGAAGGTAATAGAATTGACATTGTATTCGACCGTTTTTTTACCCCTTCTTTAAAGGACCAAGAAAGAATGTCAAGAACTGATGGTAAACCTTTGAGAATTCCATATTGCATTTCGGGGCCACAGATGAAAGTCCCATCAAATTTCAGAGAATCTTTAAGAAATAGCTGTTTTAAAGAGGCTCTCGTCAAATTTCTTGTTCATTTTTGGAATAATGACGACCACGTCCAAATTCTGGGAAATAAACTCTTATATGCAACCTTGGAAAATCAATGTTTTTCATATCATTGTAGCAATTCAAAAATGATCTGTACCGAAGTAGAACACCTGAAAAATGAATTTGAAGAGGCTGATCACAGAGTTTTTCACCATGCGAGTACTGTTGAACCTAACTCAAATGTAGTTATACGTACGCGAGATACTGACCTGCTGATAGTTGGATTAGGAATTCTCGAGCAACTGGCGAATATCAATATGTGGATCGAGATTGGTCAATTTTCAAATAATTCGCTTGAGTACATTCACGTTAATAAGATTTATGATCATCTTGGAGAAAATTTTTGTAAAGCGTTACCAGCTTTCCACATATTCACGGGAAGCGATTACACTGCTGCTTTCTCAGGAATTGGAAAGGTTAAACCTTTCAGAAAGTTGACCAAAAACAAAAAATACATTGATGCGTTTGCTTCGTTGGGCAGATCTGAAAGTATTCAAGCAATAGACATAAGTTGTATTGAAGAGTTCGTCTGTGAAATGTATGAGAGACCCAATTTTTCATCAGTAAATGAAGTAAGATTCAATTTATTCCATAGTAAATTAGCGAAGAAAAAGAAAAGAAAAAACACAAAACAATCAAATTTCAATAAAGAGATCAATGCTTCATCGTGGCCTCCTTGTTTCTCAGTTTTGTATCAAAAGATACTGAGGACAAACCTCATAACAAACATTTTCATTTCGTCATGCTCAGGAAATCATTCTTCCTTCATACCTGAATTGAATGGTTGGATACTTAAAGATGGCCTCTACGAAATAAATTGGTTTGAAGGTAACTTATCACCCGACGAAATAGACATTTATTCCACACCATTTCAAAGAGATGATGATACTGATGACGATGATGATTTATATTCTAACAATAGTAGTGATTCTGAATGTGAAATAGATGATAACTGATTGACATATTCTGATTCTATATGTAGAAACTGTAACGTATAATCTATAATCTATGTTGTGTTTTAATACCTGTCTTAGTGCTCCTGTGATATTCATACTACAGTTAACAATTGAATTCTAAACTCGGCTAAGCTTTTGGAAACTTTGAAAAAACATTTTCGTCATTGATAACAGATTTGGTCCGTTCAAGGGGATATTACACTCAGCCTTTAATAAAAAAAGCGCATTTTATTCTGACAAAAATATCCTTTTCGTGGTATTCTTTTAGATATACATTAATTTCAATTTTTGCACTCAATCTGAAGAAAATCATTGATTCGTTTTATTCTGCACATCTAAGACCGATGCGATAGATAAATGTTCCTAACTAAAGAATACAGAGTGTGAAAATGAGGATTTTTGTCAAAGAAAATGCTAGGGGTCCTGCTATGTGAGGGGATCAAAAATTTAACGGACCAAGTCCTTTACCACTGACAAAAATCTTTTTCTCAGTGAAAGAGAAAAGATCCTTGGGGTATTGAGACAGGTTTCATTTTTTGTTCGTTTGATATCTACTTTGTTAAAATGAGTATTACTGCAACCTACACTTCTGCTTTTCTATTATTTTTGAACAATGGGTTGACTAGGTGTTCTTAAGGGAGTGGTAAGATGGGCGTCAGTTTTTGAAAACGTCCAAGCATTTTCGTCAGATTTGTATTATTTGTGATCTCAATATAAAAATGACATATTTTGCAAATTTTGAAACATAACCCATGTGAAGTAAACGATCAATCAATTTGGTGGTGGCTAATGTAAGGTGTCACAAACTCAAGTACTATTGATGTTTATGACCGTCAGATATTATGTTGGGCCCGCATATGGCCGTCAGATTTGTGTTTTTTTTATTCACTAGATGCCCTAGAATGTTCTGACGAAATTTGGTGCATAAACCTTATGGGGTGATTAAATGCCCTTTAGGGGGTGGTAAGACGGGCGTCAGTTTTCGAAACCGCCCGTGCATCTTCGTCAGATATGTTATTTTTGTGATCCCAGCATGACGGCTGAACATTTTACAAATTTTGAACTATAAACCTTATGGGGTGTTTAGAAGCCCAATTTTGGGGTATTGTACATCCCCTAGCATCTTAATGGCCCAACTACCACCAGCAAGACGGTCAGTTTTCAACTCAGGCAAGAGAAAAGATCAAATTCTGAAATTCCCTGCTTTAAACCTTATGAGGTCATTATTTTGTGACGGGCTCTTGGTCTATACGGTCAGATGCATACCGCCACCAACGTGACACTTTAATGTTCATGAAAACCCCCCCTCGGGAAATTTTCTGAGTTTCTTCCTAATCATAAAAGAAACCTTCATGCAAAATTTGGGGTCAAAAAAACTTGGGGAACATAGTGGGAGGACTTGATTTGTAATTTGCGGTCCTAAACAATAGAAAACGTGACGTAGAACAATAGATTTTCAGACTGTTTTTCGTTGACGGCCTTAAAATATACCCTAAACTATTCAGATTGAGTTCGTTTTGGTTTTGTTAGTTCGGCAGATAGTTCGTCTTTGTTTTTATCTATAATTAAAGTATGTTCTGTACTTCCGGGTTGAAACAAAAGGCCGGAAATGTCAAAAAACAAGGTAAAAGTTGCCAAGTTATCAAATGTGGTCTATATAAAAAAACTGTTAACGAATCTTAGGTTGCTGCAATGACACACAATTAATATGCAATGGTTTTCTTGGACTCTACTTACTAAAATTAAGGGTCATTAGGATATATTTGTGATGGTATTAGACCGGAAACATGGAAAATCCAGGAAAAAAGGAAAATGGAAAAAAGCAGAAAAACGAATCAGATTGAACTTCCTAATTCCAGACAGTTAAAAATAGTTAATACCATATTCTTTATCAGAAAATACAAGTTTCTATTGCAAATTTCAAGAAAAAAATATTTTGGTCACCGGAAGTGCTACAAAAATACCTTCTTTTGTCTATAATGCCTAAAATGTGCGAAACGATATCTCAAGAAGTACATATGGTATGAATTTGTTGAACCACTCATTTTAATCAGAAAATACAAGTTTCTATTGCAAATTTCGAGAAAAAAATATTTTGTTCACCGGAAGTGATGCAAAAAATACCTTCTTTTGTCTATAATGCCTAAAATGTGCGAAACGATATCTCAAGAAGTACATATGGTATTAATTAGTTGAACCACTCATTTTAATCAGAAAACACAAGTTTCTATTGCAAATTTCGAGAAAAAAATATTTTGGTCACCGGAAGTGATGCAAAAAATATCTTCTTTTGTCTAAAATGCCTAAAGTGAGTATCTAAAGAACTGGTCACAGTATGAAGTTTGAAAAAATCTTGCACTAGTAATTCATTTTCTGAAAAATATTTTTGTTCATCTACATTTTATTGCCAAAAAGAAAATATTTTCATGAATACACAGACTCCAACTAAACTGTTTGAATTTTTTAAATCGATAGAAATGAAAAGCCAAATAATTTTTAGAAGCAGCATTTATATGCGATCACGTACTTAGGAGGCCACGCACATATTACTGACAAATATTACTGACAAAAATATTTAAATAAAATACTACTTTATGCATCGGAATTTCTTTATAACAGCTAAATTCATAATCAAATAATAATACGAAGGGAGCTTACGGTTGCCTGGATATCTTTTCAAATTAATATGCTTATAAATTCTACACAAGACAGAACATGTTACAGCAATCTCATTCAATAGATAAAGTAAAATACCTAATTTAAAAATCCCTAAAACCTTAATGATATTACTCCGTTTTCTTTTCAGATCATAGAGGCTAATACCAATTACTCAATAAACAAATAAAGGGGTAAATCACTATCTCAAAAAGCGTACGAGATTTTCATTTAAACAATTGGATTCTATGAGATTTCTATAAAAACAATAGAATTTTTCATAATAGGGTACGAGATTTTTCAACAGTGCTTTACCCATGGCTCAAAAAAAAGCTTACAGTAAATGCAGCCAACATCAGCAAATATACTCTAGAAAACTTATTGGAAAAAATAACAATCGTCTCGGAAATTGTTGGTTTGTTTATATTCTCCTTTTTAATCTTAGATATAACTGAAGTATTTAGATTCCTATTACATAATTTTTAAAAGAGAGGCTTTAAAATAAAAAGGAATGTAAACGAACCGACGATGTAACTGTCCGAGATGTTGTACTGAAATTTTTCATCATTGAACATAGTGTATAATACAATTGGTCGATTGAAGTAACCAAAAGGTATATTTGAAAGCATTAGAATGGAATAGCTTGAATTTTTGTATTGAAAAAGTATCTAGATATTTTTTAAATATAATCATCTAAATTTGCTAAATTGAAGTTTTAATATCCTTATCATCAAGGGGGTTAAAAATAAGGGTAAAATAAAGCAAAAATATTGTCAAAATACATATATCTTTTAAACAGCAAATTCATCTACCATAAAATCGATTTCATCTTCGAGACCAAGATATGGGGCATTCATCATTGCCTCCATGTCATTGTGAAAGACTACATCATTATCTTCATCATCAAAATTATCATGCTCTGTGTCACTGGCGACACTATCATTTTCATTTTCACAATCACTAAAGTCCTCATCATCAATATCATCTTCTTCGACCATTTCATTTTTACTTACGTTTTGACAGGAAATGCAAGTGCATAAAGTCGTGCATACGGTACCTGCTTTCCTGCACGAACAACGGTTTGTTATACAATAGTTTTTTGAGCATCCACATTTTTTTAACATGGCTTTTCTAAAAGCACCAATATCTTTTATATTTTCATCACTATCCCACTTTGGAACAAGTTGGTCGTTATCGCCAAACTTTATTTTTACCCATCCGTGAGTCTCTGGATTTGGTAAGTTGTGTAATGAAAATGTGGCTTTGCCAAACGATTGAAGGACGTAGTGAATTCTTTTGGCATGAAATTCGATAGCAGATAGAGATGGAACAGTGTTGTTAGAAATAATTGTTTTATGCCAAGTTCTCTTTCTAATAGTTGTTAATAATTCTTCTGAACAAGACAAATCTTTTACCAGAGCTGTTATTTCATCAGGTTGAAATGAAGATGAGAATTGGTGTCCATATAAGTGGGCAAGAAATTTTACAAAGAATTTAAGTATATCCGGAATATTACCAATAAAAACGTTATCTACTTCTTCAGAAACTTCTGGTAATATTTTGTCGGAAAAACGTAGAAATGTTTTGAAGCAAAAACCTTTTGAAAACCCACGAAGGAATGAAAGATCATCACAGCCCGAAGCAAAGTGAAGTAATCCAATGGCTTGATATGCAGCAATATTACGAACTTTAAGAATGCTGAAAGCAGCATCGTTTTGTATCTCATTTATAAGTCTGTTAAGGTGACAGAATGATGATGATTGGCCAATAGTGTTGTAATTTATAAAAATTGTTTTGTTTTCTAGGAAAAGTTTATCAGAGTTCAATAAAGCTGTAAATAGAATATCGGTATCAGTGCTTCTTATAATGAAATTATCTTTGAAAAAGGGAAATGCACATAGAATGTAGAAAATGCACGTATCAGCTTCGTTGTGATTATTTTTCAGATGTTCGGCTTCGCGAGTCATATTTTGCGTCACAATATGAACTTGACCTTCTTGAATTAAAACTAATTTCTCATTTACTCTTAGTAAAGAATTAGAGTCCATTATTTTCTTGCATAGATAACTCACAAGATTTGCCTTATTATTTCTATTTGAAAGGAATGAATCCCAGCTTCTTTTTCCTACAGGTATAACTGCCTCGTCGTTTATGTCAATGTTGTCAATAGAATCTTCTTTTCTTCCATCACGAAGAACTTGCAAACCACCTTTAGGACGTAGAACTGAAGAATACTGTCGGTCAAAAATAACAACTGTAACGGAGGTTGAGTCAAAAGATCTTCGTATCTTACAATCCCACCACAGTTGGAAGTAATCTAAAAATGTAACATGATGTTGCAAAGGAGAGAGGAAAATATCTTGCATCGCATCTCTTATCATAACTACTTGATCTTTATCTAAAACAGGCTTTGTGATGAATGCAGTAGGATATCGCTTAACTAGACATTCTCTTAATCCAGTTTTATTACTTTTTCGATATTGTTGTGTGTCAGATTCAGCAAATAACCCGGGTAAATTGTTTATTTGGCAACTAGTCACCTTTGAATTACTTTTATCCTCCCCTGCAGACAATTTGACAACACTAGCTGCTAAAACTTGCAAAATTTCATCTTTTTCCTTTAATTGATTACATTTAGTTTTTGGTTTTTTTTTCTTTAATGGAGGGAAGAGAACTAGCGATCGTTTTTGCATAGTTTTTTTTTCTTTACCTGTCATATGCATATAATCACAAAATAAAGGTGAAATATAACTTAGTAAAATTTCTCTGCCATGATCTTTTACTGCTCCAAATTCACTTCGACCGATAAACTCAAACTTTAAAGATGGCTTTGCTTCTACGTTAGTGAATGGTTGATGCAAGAGTCGATTGTTCAGAAGAAAAGGGCATACTCTTTCAAGAAAACTAAGAAATAATTTTATTGTCTTCTCTTGGGTATTAAGCCAATTTTTTGAGCAACCTTTGGCTAGTTCAAATCCAGAATTTTAAACCCCAAAAAACTCACATAAAAAGTTATTTCTGCCCCGTGCTCCAAAGGTGACATACTGCGCTAAAACCTCCATGTTTTTTTTTGTGATTTGTTTTGGTACGACAAGCTGAATGTCTCGAGAGGCTGTGCGCTCATGATATTCATCTCGTGCCAGTGTAACGCCTTTACCATCTTTTAGTGCACTCACCCAAGCACCAGCTTTTAGTTTCTCTAGAATATCGGTCGGGTACATGGTTGCAATATCTGCAAGGTGACGAGAAACTAACCATTTATATAACACTGCTCCAGATCGAACAAATCGCAGTGCCATACTTTTTATACCAGCTACACGCAGATTCCAATTCGCTGTTCGTATAGCAATATACACTTGCATATATGCCTGGAAGTCGTCAATAGCAGTTTGAAATAAAGCAAATTGGTCATCGTTTTTGGTTCCATCTGAACGAAATTTTTCAATATCATCTTTACAGGTGAACAAAATGTCACTGACCTTTTTTGATTTTGAAATGAATTTTGAAATATCATTCTCCACTAATTTATCATTACGGAGACAATCAACTGTATCAACAATAAGGCTTTCCAATTGATCTTTTTTTTGGTCGGTAAGATTATTCTTTAAAGCATCAACATAGATCCGCATCAAGGCAGACATCAACCATGTTGTATAGTTGTGACTTTTTGTCCAATTCTTAACGTTTATAACAGCATCCACATTTCCGGATGTCATTACCTGTGACAGAAGATATCGAATAAAAACATTATCATACTTTTTTAAGAAAACTTCTAGATATGAATTTAACATGTGCCATGACCCAAGCATAACAAGAAGCCATGACATTTGGGATCCATACTCATCTTTTATTTTGTAAAGAACATTGACAGTTTTGCCATCACCACACACTACTACATGAGTGTAACCTAATTTTGCCACAAACAGATCTTTTATCAATGAAAGCGCATAGGAGATTGTGTCAACATGATCTGGTCTACCTAATATTAATTCTAGATAAGCCGTATTAGTTTTTTCAACCAAAGGTTGCTCCCAAGCAATGGTTTCTTTAAAAGACGGAACTATCTGTAGGTTTTGGTCCCCTCCATTAATTTGAAGTAAAGAGTGCTTGATCAAGGCGATATTTATCTCCTCAATTATAGCAGTTTCATTTTTATTTAGGAAAAAGTCATTGATGCTACACTTTCTAATATCTTTTGTTGAAATCGCAGGTTTTTTGTATCTATCAATAATTCCATGAGTGGGTGCGAAATCATATCTAAGACGTTTGCTACGCGACTCCAGAACTAATTTGGGCGATCTTTTACTTTCCTTTTCTAAGGTGGTAGCTTGAGTAGAGCTTCGAGTAAGTGCAGGGCTGGTGATAGTTTCTTCCTCAGAAGAGTCGGTAGTTTGAGTCAAATCGGACTGAGAGGACTGACAAGATTCAATCAAGTCGACGTTTTCTGAAGATTGGGATTCTGCATTCAACGACAATTCAAAAGCTTCATTAATATTTTTACTGTAAATAGAATCATTTTCTTCAGTATATTCATCTATTTCTAAGTACGATTGAGACGTTGAATCTATAGGATCTGCAAGAGTACTTTCATCCAATCTTAGTTGCATTAAATCAAGTGATGGAAGTGGCTGCTGTGCAGCAACAACGAGGCTAGATGTTAATGCCTCACTCGGATTTCTGGCATGTCGTTGGTACTGCTCAAGATTATCCATATGTAAGGCTGTAAAATTTCCTGAAAGTAACCCTAGGATATCACCTTCTTCTTTCCGACTTTTCACGAAGGATGCCATCGTCTGCTTATATTGATCATATTTGCGTGGCGATGCGCATTTACGGTGTCGACTTAGCATATCCATCAGACGAGTTGGTTTTGTATTAGCAATAAGATCACTCATTAATATATGAAATGGAAAAATGTTATCCTTATTTTGTTGATGCAAAATGTCAAACATAGTCATTAGAATACGGCAATATTCTGCTTTGTTGGTGTCGTACCTTTCTGCAAATATGATATCTCCAACTGGAGAGAATGAATTTTCAAACTCTACTGCTTGTCGATCATTACATGTTATGTAGTAAAGAAAGTTGAATAATAAAGGATCTACAGGGGGGATTTTAGTTGGTTTTCCATCGACTGTTGCTTCTTTACCTGTAAAAAGTATTTCCTCAAGCTTTAGAGATTGCAATAAATGTGGATACAACGCATATATATCACAAAGTTTTCCTGCTTTTTTGACATGAACTCTTATTTCATTCATGGTACGAAACATTTCAGCTGCCGTAGATCTACGTTCTTCGGCTACGGGTGTATCTTCTTGTTTAAGCTCGTAAAGCCTTTCTACTATATTCCAATTTCTATCAAAAATAAGTCTTCCAGATCGTTTTGATAAATTGTGAATGGAAAACGTTGGGTTTCTATTTATGAATTCAACTAGTATAGCTTCAAGTTCACGCCTACTTGGTTTTTCAACATTTTTTGCTTCATCAGAATCTTCTTCATTATCATCAATAAACTCTTCAATTTCTTTAAACACGGATGGCAAGTGGATAGGGATTTCATCAACAGCATGCTGTTTTACAATTTGCTCAAATAAGTCATTAAAAAAGTCGAATCTAGAAAACCCATCTGTAGTGCATTGATTTTGGCCGAGGATAGAGTTTACGTTTATTTGAGAGTCATCATTTAATTCTAAATTAGCTGGATTTAGTTCGTTTGTTGTTGATGTTTCTGATGGTAACGATTTATATTCAGAAATAGCAGATTCATAACATTTGGCTCACCCACCTTTATGAATATATTTAAAATGGGAAAAACTACGAATAGATACACTAAATGGAGAGTTAGATTTATTTCTTATCGCTGATACCTTTTCTAGGAAACCATTAGTTGCCTTTCGATAAGTTTCTTTATGCTTTGACCCTTTTTCTCCACAAACTACACAACCCTCTTCATTAAAAATGTCATCATTATCAGAAGAAGTGAAATTAATATCAGTCTCAGCTGCTGAACCTTTTTTTTTCTTTGGTGTGTACAAGACATTAAAATGTTTTTTCTTCAAAATTTGCCAGCATGGTCTGCACAACTCAGACGTTTCTTTTATACCAGTACCAGACCGGGTGACCTTTTTTGAAAAAAACTGGACAAAATTCAATAAGAAGTCTTTAAAATTATCATCAGCATTAGCTACTTGAAAGTATTTTATTGATTTTATTGATCCACATTTAAAACATAGATGATTTAAATTCACTTTAGACTCCATCTTTATATGTTTCCTAAAGAGAAAAAAATACTTTCAATCAGATATCTGGCAAAACGGTTATTTATTCTTAGTTTCTTATGTATATTTTTATCCATAATAATTTTGTTTTGAAATGCAAAGAAATTCTGAATTAGTTTTTTATATTCTCATGCATCAATTAATAACTGTTTTTGATTTTTTTATTAATCTGGAGATTAAGAAATGAGTTTCAATTACTATTGCTGAAGCAACTGACCAAATAAGAATTTACATTGTAGAAAAGAAGTTGCAATAAGAAATAGGATAATGCGAGAAGGTTTGAGAAATCAAAACCAAAAAGCGCCTGCCCAACCCAAGGATAACATTCGCGGGTGACCTAAAGGCATATACATCCTAATGAGTCATGGCTCATCGTCACACGAATGAAATCTTACTGCTTTTACCACAAAAACTGAAGTGCAATAGCTTTTGTGGCCCATGGTAGGAAAAAAGCAGGTCCTTAACCCAAACTTACTTAACCCACAGTTCTAATATTTCGAACATAATGATCTAACCCACTGATCCTTCCCATCTATTTTACTAATGTCATTGTTACAAAGTTTCCCATTTTTTGGCCCACTCAGGAGACGACTTCACCATTCAGTTCGTCGATGGCAGCCTGAAACACCTGAGGGGAAGGTACCGCAATACCTGGCCGTCCACGCCAATTAATCCCGTTATACATAGGAGTGCCTATGCTTAATCAATAACATTAGCTTAAACCCGAAATCATCATTCATATTGATCATGAATGACTTCACAGTTTTCTCAATATATACGTGCACTCATCTCAACAACTAATAATAAAATGAATATATGATGAATTTATAGTTTACCTGCAACAAAGATTTTTCAGCCTTTACTCGTCCCAATCTTCTTCCATTCATAAAGTAGATATAATTTGCTACAGCATAGATACCATTGAAAAAATAGAAGAAAGTAAAAGTCTTTTTGTTTTTTTCTTTTTCTTTTTCTTTGTCTGTTGGATTTGAGGCTTAATCAACTGCGTTTTCCTATCCTTTATGAGAGTCTCCTTCCTTACAATTTCAAGAGTCTTTCTGTGCCGTCTATGAAGAAAAAATCTAGCACCTATTTTGTTTATCAATTCTGTCACTTCTTACCGCGTTAGAAACAAGGAAAGAAGAAAGATCACAATGCTTAATCCTATTGTTGTGAAATGAAAAGAAGAAATTTCCCTATGGTAATTTGGTATCTAGGGATATTTATTCTTGTAGCGACGGATTATTTACTAGATTATGTTTAACAAAAAAGATTTTTAGTTAATTCTTGTTGTTACATTCTGTTAATATTTTTTTTATCAAAAAGTATAATTACACGAAGATTATAGTTTTCACAATTTAAACAGAATCACAGACATTTCTTTCCTTTTTGCACAACCAAAATACCTTTCTCTCTAGAAACTTGTATTTTCTGATTAAAACGAGTGGTTCATCTCTTCCATACCATAAGTAGCTCTTGAGATATCGTTTCGCAGATCTTAGGCATTATAAACAAAATAAGTTATTTTTGTACCACTTCCGTTGACCAAAATATTTTTTTCTCGAAATTTGCAATAGAAACTTGTATTTTCTGATTGAAATGAGTCGTGAAACTAATTCATACCATATGTAATTCTTGAGATATCGTTTCGCACATTTTGAGTATTATAGACAAAAGAAGGTATTTTTTGCATCACTTCCGGTGAACAAAATAT
>JAUJPK010039999.1:0-14942 GCA_032270525.1 Callophyllis flabellulata | reverse complement strand
CACCCATGTCGTCGCCAATCAGAACCATATTGCACCACGCTTGTAGAGCCCCGGAGAAGCACGGCTTTACCAAACTGTAGACCAATGTGTGCATGGTTCACATCACCATACAACCTCACAATGAATGGAGGCAGTGTATTGCATCCATACATTGTCCGCATGTTGTTACTCGCAGGTTGGCATTACGTTGAGGGCAACAATGTACACATTTGCTTGGTGCTTTAGTGGAAATAATAATGTATACCGTACCTTATCTAAAGATCAGACACGGTTTTTTTTCAGCGTTACTAATAATTATCTGGGGGTTGACATATCTCAAGATACGCCGTTACGGAAATTTTTTCGCAATGGACATGCGTCAGCGTTACGAAAATTGTTCGGTTGTGGACATTATTTGCCCAAAAGTAGCTGGAAAAGGTCGTGTCACGGCAATTATGAGAGTATTTGAACGTATCTGAATTGAATGTAGCTGAAACAGCGCATGAAAGCTCCCGAGACTGTCTGACATGGAAGTATCTAGCACATGTGGCGTTACGACAATTGTTTCGTGGTGGACAAACGTCTGGCGAAAGCGTTACGAACATTTTCTGGAGGTGGACAAAAAACGCCAGAACGTTACGTTATTGTTGTTTTTTTGGGAGTGGACATTTGGTCACATCGTTACGTTATTGTCCAACCTTTAGATAAGGTACGGTAAGGCCCCTAGGTCTGTTTTTCGCGGCCACACAGACAACATCGACATCCGCCGTTCCCAGGGATCTGCAGGTGTATGCATCGGGGGTACGATACGTCAGTTCGGATACGCCCACGCCCGCCATACAAGAGTGCGCTGCATATCACCGGCCGTACGCCCGATGGACAGGTAAATGGCTTCAAGTCGCTGCACGGTGTACAGCAATCCCGAATCGCAGCTGCCACGCCTGACAGCATTGAAACCTAGATATATCACAACCATTGATTGATAGCGTTCATATTACATGCTCCAATCTCATTGGATCGACTCGACGGCGCCTTTTGACCCGCTGCGCATAGCCTCATATGCCTGTATATGCCGGCGGTGCGCCTGCTGATGCCTGCAGGCCTGACCGCCTGCCGGCTGCACCCTCCATCTGCGCAAAAAGCCAGTACGTACTATCACACATACCTACTGATAGTTATATAGAATTCTACGAGGCTGAATTGCAGAGCAGCCGTGCTGCAGCAGCCCGCGTATCGCAAGAATGTAAGGCCAGCATACGCTTGCGTATCGCAGGCATACGCCTGCGTATCGCCAGCATACGCTTGCACATCGCCAGCATACGCCTGCACATCGCCAGCCTATGCCAACGTGACACCTGTGCATGCCTGCATGCTTGTCCAGCCCAGCTGCCCCTGCGCTGGCTCCGTCAGGCTTGCCTATCACCAGTCCAGCCATGGCTAGGCTGCATATAATAACTTGCAAGGTGCCAGATACCCAGAACCCCTGCAAGTGGTACCGGTACTGTCATAATGAGTAGGCAGCACTGGGGCACCGATGGTTTCGTTATCTAATCAGTGCACATCACTACACAACAGCTAGCATCATCATGATGATGATTACTCTTTACACATATGGCATGGCATGTTGGAGCTTGCGTTTTCAACACATGCCACCAGTACCTGGCTGGCCTCTTATCATGCAGGGGGAGCAAGGAATCGTTATTATCAGTCCAGCACCCAAATCGAATTCTTTGGTCGCACTGAGATAATAGCATCGATGCTATTATTAAGTGACAGATTAACTCGACTCGATTATATGAATTCACATGAACTGGCAAGCTGTAAAGTACAGACTTCAAGCTTAAGAGTCTTACCTACTTGCCCCCTTTCTGCTTTCTCCCACTGGCAGTGCATGTCCGCTGTTCTATCTAAAATCTGAGGTCGCCTCGATCAGATCCTGCATACAAACTTAAAGCCACACTCACAACCGTGTGCTGGCACGTGCTGCAGCTGCAGCTGTTGGCAAGCAGCTGTGTTGCCCTCCCTGGCTGTGTGCGCCGGGTGTAAACTCAACGCAGGTCTTTCAGAACGTGAAACTTACGTGTCATCATATGTTGCGCAGCTAGATGGCCTTCACTGGGAAGTTGCTGGCCTCGTATCGACAATAAGGTGTCATGGATCCCATCCAGCACACGGCGAGCCTACGGTAGGCCAGATTCCAGCTCATTTTTGGCGTAATAGTCCAGGATCTTGTTAGATTCTTTCACGCAAGGATATCTCGTGCTTATTCACCGTCACCGCGACAGCAGGATGACTCTGCTTACACAGCCATGTGTTAGCACCACTTCCTGAAGCCAGAGCCTAATACGTCCGAGTCGAACTCGAAAGCAGCTGCTACGTCAATATTTTGGAAAGATTGCTTTGTCATGGCTGGGCTAAGTACGTGTAATTGGGGCCTTGTTCGGCGACATTGTCAAAGTTGCGCAAGTGCGTAACAACGTTACCAGATGACGGCGAACAGTAAAAGTCTAAGCGTGCCGACCTGCTCTGTCAAACATATTGAGTTAATCGTTTGTTCTCTACTGATGTACTTCGGGTACAGTAGAGTTTGGTGCGCAAGCCAGTCTTTGTTGTGTCGACAAGTGTGCGCAAACAAGGCAGACGCCATCATACACTTGGCATCACCGCACACGGACGAACATGTCAAATGTCGAATACATGTCGACGGGAAGATGCACAGTGCTTGGACTGTCAAGATTTAAGTGTTGATGGGATGCGCATCCGATCCAAACACATGCAGTAAGCTGCAGGCATATGCAGCGATACGCACCATGGAGTTCCTAGTCATACCGTGCACCAATCTGAAAAACAAGTACGACAGTGCAATCAGGATAACTTCAAGATCAAATACACGTGCGATTTCATCGAGTTGGTGGCAGATCGCAGTTATGCCGATCCGGGTTTGCGTACCGCAGCCACATGAAGGCGTATGCAGAGGCCTTTGGCGTATATGCCAAGAAACGGGAAATTCAGCAACTTGCTACACAGGATACCGAAGGGCGTCGCATAAATAAGGATGTAAACGTCTAATCACGAATGTCAGTATCCACTAAACAGCACAGGCCGGCCAGTTATTGCCGACATATGGGTGACGGCATATGGCATACCCCCCACATACACCTGCAGATCCCTGGGAACGGCGGATGTCGATGTTGTCTGTGATAGCGACACTAGCTAGCTATAGTAGAAACGACATCGGTCGGGTCGGGGTGTCAGAGGGTAACCCGGGGGTCTTATGGGGGTGCCAGAGTACCAGTGGCAGACTATTGACAATGGTGGATAAACATACTCTATGGTCTTTTTTCGACGGCGCGCTGCGGAGTGTGTGCGTAGCTGTGCATTGTTTTGCAGTCGACGTGGTGGCTCGGCGCCACCCTCATGTTACCGCGGTACACCCTTCGGACTCCCTGCCCACTCCATTGCGGGCATCCAAGCCTTTCGGCCTCACTCTATGAAACACATAGACCTTGTGACACCCCTGTGACACCCACGTACACCCCCCCGCACTCCACCCGTACCCTTGAGACGTTCTCGGTCACGATGACCACAGTGTCGGCGATAAATGGCGCCAGTAATCCACAAGATATCATTATTAATCGGTTTTAGATTAACCCATAGACATCTAGCGTTGTCAGACCGCCTGTGTGCCTTGGGAAGTGTCGGATCTGATTGTCGCTGGGCGTCTCGGTGGCCGGAGCGCTCTCTAGCGTTACGATCGCGACTGTAGCTAGGAACTGCTCCTACCTAGACCGGTTAGAGTGTTGCCGCCTGGTGCGAGGTGGGGTACAACGGTCGTTCAGCCCGGCCGGTGTATAATATGTGTGTCTGTCTGTGTCCACGAGCTATCCAGTTGGGTTGCTGTACACGTACAAGGCCTGGTGTGTGCATACATGTGTTACGTTTTGCGAGGCCGTGGTGCAGGGCCAAAACGATCAGTGTCGCGCCTTATGCGCTAGACCTGCTCAGTGCTACCTGCATCGGCGTCCCGCTGTGTTCCATAGATACCCTTCCGGTATGTATGTGCGACCACAGAGATCCGTGTGCGGAGCTGAAGTGGAACTGCGACCTGGTAGTGTTCTACCAAGTGTTCATGCCATTCGTGTAGTCTTGTCCGCATGCCCGCCTGCTTCTGGCCTTTTTTCGGACCTCCCTGCAACCTGTATGGCCTGATGGGGGCTCCTAGTGCTAAGGACTCCTCCGGAGCCGGAAGCAGGGTTCAACCCAAACATCAGTTCACTTGGCTACCCCACTGATTATACTGTCCCCTTGTGGTTGCATGTGGTTGAACATCCTCCTGGGCATGTTGTCGGTAGGCATGTTTATCTCCAATATGGGCTCTCGGACATTATCAGGGCATGTCGTTTCCTTGCTGTATGCCTGGCCACCTGGGGGATGCCCTGCCTCAGCCTATTGCCCCTGTTTCCCTTCTGATGGTACCTCAGGACTGCTCCTTGTTCTCCTCATTGCCGTTGTAGAGCCGAGTCTTGATCCAGTTGCATAGCATTGCTGAACTGATGGGGTGTGATTACTCCAGCCTAAGTAAACGCCGTGAGTGTCTGTACAGGTGCCCCATCAGGCGAACCCAATGCCTGGTCACTGGCGGTTGTTGATGGTGAACAGCAGTACACTTCCTAATCTGATTGATGTGCGTGGTGAGTTAACAGAAAGAGCGACTGGATTGCGAGGTGATCACTTCTGGGTGTTGCCATGCTCTGTGGCTGTGCCGCAGCTAGAAGTAGCCCTGTAAGCCCCTCTGTGTAATTCTGATTGCCCATTTACCTTGTCCATGGGTACCCTGATTGGAAACGGGAGGTACAGTTCCCCGGCTGGACAAGGGTCGCGCTGCCCGAATACCACAAATGATGTCCGGCGCCCTGTCTCCGCCCAGGGTGCTTGTCTCTGAAACAGTATGAACTACCTCATTCGTTGCAACGCACAAGCACATAGCACACACCACCCGCCTAACTCGGCCCACTGCGCAAATTGCCAAGCGGTGCATGACAGTAGGAGTGAATTAGGTGTATGTACCTGTCTAGGCTCCCTCAACATACAGTCATTTACAGGGGGTCGATCGCCGCATATGCTGTATGTTGTTAGTCAGAGAGGTCGCTGTCCGGCTCGAAAAGAGGCAACTCTACATCGTCCTGCTCTGACTCTACCCGATTGGTGAGCCCAAACCTTTTGCCTTTGAACTCTATGAGCATCCACAGCCGTGGGACAACACTGTCTGCCTTGGGCGGGATGACAACTACTGGCTTGGTGATCCATTCCAGAGGGATACAGCGAACCCTGGCATTAGCTTCGAAGTTGTCTACCTGTGATGCCTCAACTGCGAAGCTGTACAGGCCAGATCCCACACCCACCTCTCGGGGCATGTATGGCAGAAGCTTAACATATGCGATTCGCTGCAGACTTGGCTCCGTCTTCCACATCAGCCCTGCATATGTAATGATACGCACCGGGACGAGTTGGTCATCCCGGCATCGCTTCAGATGCTGCAACTCCTCTGGAAGCTGGATCAGAGCGAATGATGACGCTGAAATGTCCCGACCCCTGGTTCCTCTCCTCTCTTCTACCTCGCGGTCTCGCAGTGCACAAGATAGCACAAATGTAGATGACAGCCGGCAAGAGGCGTAGCGAAAATACATCATGTCCTTGTGCATTGGGGACTGTGAAGGCCCCTTCCACTGGTCATCAGTCAAGTCGAGGCCCAACCCCTTCCCCGACTCGACTAACAGAGTGAGGGCCATTACCGCAATATTTGATGCCACCTGTAATGTCAGTGTCCCCCACAGATTGGCACGCCACGACAGTTTTTTCCCGGATCCGTTGAAGCGTGGGAACATCGTCGAGGGTGCTGGATCCCTTGCCCGTCTTCTTGCGCCCATGTGCAGGTACACGGGCACCTCATCCTCGTCTCCATCGTTCTGTACGGGCATGTTGTTTGCCGGCGCCTCTACCTCTTGGTCTTCATCCCCGTCTACGAGAGGGGGCAGTTCATCATCTGAGTCAGCGGGCGGGTCTGGGAGGCCCATGCGAGCATACCTATGATCTGCCGCTGCTAGCTGCAACGCGTTTCGGAGGAGTACGTAATGTGTGATAAATGTCATCTCCGGGAAGATGGTTGACCCACTGCAAGGGTGTTGGTGCGGCTGCCGCATGAACCTGCAGTGGCATATCTGTCAACGTGAGGTGAATCTGGGGATGCCTAGTATTGCCCCATGCATGTGGTGGCAGGAGTCCTACACCGTTTGCCAAGGGCAGATCTAGACGGCTCGTACCGCTCCATGAACCACTCGGTGCACAGTGCAGCGGGTCCGAATGCCATTTCTTGTAAAAATAAGTTGCACACAGCGAGATGCAGGTTTGGCTTCAGGAGTTTGATGTTGACCTGAATGTTTAGCAGCCTGTCACCTACTGCAGTCGACAATGTTGGGCTTGCGTCCGTCCACAACAGTCAATTCTGTCACACCATGCCAAACTGTCACATGGCCGAAGCTATCCGCCCGGCATAACGCATATGAAACGCACTTGCTGGTTCACTGCCAGTTCCTCCAGGAATCGCGCGTACTTCTGAAGCTCCTCGTGTGCTGCGTGCTGCTCCAAGATGCTCCATGCATCTACCCCGTAAATGTAATGTTGTAAGAACTTGAACATGTGTGCCCAGAGTGCCTGGAAGGTCACCGGACCGCAGTCTGCGATGGCCCCTCCTACCCAGATGAGGTTGCTCCACTCCTCCATGGTGTAGTGATGTCCGTGCTCGCATATGTCTCTGTACTTGTGAGCAAACCCATGCGGAAGCCGGACTCTTCCCGCCAGTTCCTGCCCATCGCATATCGATCAGGCCTGTTCTAGTATGTCTGCCTCCCCATGTTGGCTGCACGTACTCGTCAGACTACAGCTCACGGTTGACGTAGTGTGCACGCAATGGTTGGGTGCGCATCCAACAGCTAGCTTCAGGTTCAGGCAGGGGTGGAGAAGGGAAACGTTCCCTAAAGGATTTGCTAAGCATGCACACCTTGACTGCATCGCGCTGCTCCTCAGTGAATATGACTGCATCAAACGTCATGCCATATGAGTGGTCGCCGAGTGCATACTGAAATAGGTCCTTGCAGAGTCCATGCAACAGCATATGCGCCACCGGCATCAGTACGATCTCATCTGCCTTGATATACGGCAGCGACCGGCGGAAGCGCTTCCGCAGCCAGGGCATCTTGCCCTTGCGGCCCAGTAAGGTGAGGAGGCTCTGCAGGGCCTTCTTCGTCATCTGTGGGGCCCAGTCCGGCAGTTGATGGAGGGTGTCTGCATGCGTCTCGCCTGTGGATGCTTCGGTCTCCTACCACCGAGGCAAGACTGTGTAGACTGTATGCTTGTGATTGTTGCACACGCGATGACGAGTCAGAAGCTATGAGTCTTACCTTTGAGGTCAATCAACTTCCTGGCCCTCGCTGCAAGAGCACCCATGGCTGCAAGCTCTGCCGCCGAAAGGCGCAAGTCTGGGTGGCCAGTTAGTGCCTGCCTGCCTCCCAGAGTGTCTTGGGGTATGGGAGCATCGTAGCCTGCTGCTTCCACCTGCATGGCTGTTCTCGTGCCCGTGATTGCTATCGTCACTGGTCCCCACCGGTGGTGACAGTGAGTACACCATAACATCTGATACGTTTGCGCTAGGACGCCACGTCCAGGATGCATCGAGCATCGAAAGGATGCGGAGGTATTGAATTGCTGGTCTCACGGAGGGTACGGGTACACCAACCACTCAGCCGCAGGATCGCCGTTGTAATGGCGGGATTAGGCGCAATACAGGTACCACGGTAGGGTGGGAGGGTTACACCTCTTCGTCCGAGCGCTCCGATTTCTCCCTGGGGCCACGGCGTGAACACGTACAGAATCCTCCGTTGTGAAATCCGGCGGAGCCGTAGAACTTGCAGATCTTGCATCTCTCAGGGAAGTCAGCAGTAATCGCCGCCAGTACGGGTTGCACCGCAATCCGCGTGATACCTCCCATCAATCGATCATCCGGTGGCTTTGGATCTTCAGTCTCCGTTCCAGGTGGCAAACCGCCTCGACATGCTCGCACTGTCCAGTCACCGTCGCTGCCACCTACACCTAGGGGCAGTTGTCTACACCGTCTCGCTTGCCAGCCACCATACACTAAACCGATCAGGCATGGTGCATGCACAGGACAAACAATTGGCACATGGGCGGGCCCCCGTCCCCCCCCCCCCCCCTCCAGGCCTGCGCAAGAAACGGGCTGCAACGACCATCAGGACCTCTTACCTCGCCTTCCATTCTGAGCGTTACATTGTCAAGGCGGGTGTCCGCACCTCCAACACTCAGGTATTGAAACCAGGTGAGGATGATGTCCCAGAATGGTGCGTTGTCCGTCGGGGCTTTGGGTCCGGGTATGCACAGGAGCAATTTGACATTTGACTTGGAGGACGCCAGCTCTGGCGGCGCGTCCAGGCATCGTATGAGAAAGTAAACAGCCCCGTGCAGGCCCCGGACGAGAGCTCCGTCTGATGCAATCTCAAACATCATGATCTGCACACCAGCAAGCTTTACTGACAGTCGGGTGTTGGCGTGGCTGGTGCCACGTGCACGGTACATGCATGAAATTCAGCACGTGAAGCACCTCCCAGGTCAGTAGGGGCTCCGCTAGTGCCCCACCCTCGGCTGTGGTGCAGAATCGAGGTTCGTTTTCTGCAAACACAATGTTGTATCTACCGCATGACCGTATCTCTACTTGGATCAGGCCAAGGCTTAACGGTTGATGCACACCTTCTCTTCCTTGTACCCTGCGTCTCTGCAGGCAGCGCGAAGCCGGTTGCATCTGCTGGAGGCGTGGAAGGTTGCTTTCTGCTGGTCCCGATCGAGCTTGGCTGTCATTATCCCTTCACAGAGCTCTCGATCCAGAAGGAACTGATCTAGTACATCATGGATGAACCAGCATTGGCGGGCCTCCAGCCCCTTGTCGGTCCTCTTGTAGCGCGGGGTGCCACACTGGGGGCATATGCATTGGCGGCATATCGCGTTTACAGGGTCCGTAGACGCATCACACGCCCCTCTCCTGTGGCGGGCGCTGTATGGCCACCAGTAGGTGCACCCATCTTTCCAACAGACGTGCAGCTCGTACCGCTCTGCTGGCTGGACGGCCAGCACGCGATCGCATGCGTTCTTGGATGTTGGAAACCGGCAGTACTCATTGTCGGCGGCGGAATCCCCACGCGGGAAGGAGGGAGGGGGTGCAACTCCTGGATGTGGTGCTGGCAAGCAGACTGTTGGCTGGTACGCCCGAAGGACCCCTCTCAGACTGGCATCGAAGGACTTGATGGTCATCATGTTGGTGAGGAAATCGACAGTTGCACGTGCAGCCAGCTCAAACACGGATGGGCAACAATGAACTGCATCTGCTGCAGTGGGTTTATGACGGACTCGAAACCAAGCTGCATCCGCCACAGAGTCTTCTTGGTAAAGGACCTGCTCCATTCTTTCCGTGGCATGGTAATCATCTTCATCGGATGACAGCTCCGTGCATTCAGTAAGCGACGGAGCTGTCTCATGCAGGTGCTCTGCCAACCGCCATGGGCGATCAAGTATCACCCCCGGGCCCTTGTCGTGCTGGTCGAGGCCTATGCCGGGCCCATCCGACATGTGCCCACTGGGTCCCGCCCCCTCAGTTTGCCTGGTGGCATCGCCACCACCCTGGTCGGCCTCGTCCTGGCTGTACCTCCCTATCCGCGGGGGGGGGCGACCCAGTGGGCAAGGCTCGCAGTCCACCAGGTCACCATCACACTGAGGACAGGGCATGTCCTCCAGTGCTTGTTTAATCCAGGCGGGGAGCCCCTCCGGATTCCGAGCCATCGTCTCTGCACCGGCTCTACCCTGAAACACCACACGGCCGACCCAGCGTGTGGATGCATCTTGACTACAGACGTGTGAGACGGGGCATATGTCGTGTGTCGATGAATGCACTACACTCGTAGCAGAAGCAGGGCTGTTGGCGAGGCTACCCATGAATCTGGCTTGCAGTACCGTGCCAGGTTGAAGGCCCCGAGCGGCCCATGCAAGGCCCGGTTGTGTGCTGATCTAGGAGTGGCAGTGCCGGGCATCCTCACCACAGCCATTAGCAGGATGACGTGGTAGAACAGGCCGCCCGGCTTTTCCAGCCAGTGTGTAGTTGGGCTCTGCAGCCGACGCCAGCCTCGCCTTCCTGATGTGGTCGCGGCCTGTTGACTCCGCGGCGAACACCTCTCCACAGCAGCATATGTAAATGTCACCCGTTCGCCCATATGGATGCGTAGATCTGCCGGTACATGCGGGGTCGCGCCGGGCCACCACGGGGTGACCAAGCCAAGTAAGTCGACCATATCCCGTCTGGTCACGTTTACCAGACCCTCTCATGATAACGGCACCAAACAACGTCCAGAAGATGAATTATCGAGCCCACAGCGGGATGGAAAGTCGTACTGAGCTCACGATGTGGCCTGCCAGGTACCAGGCCTAGGAGTGTGACTGGCTCGCCCAAGCCTGCAGGAAACGTGTATGTGCATCATCGTGACTCCCCCGACGTCAGACAGGAAGCTACCCTTTCCACGTGCACGTCTCGGACAGGATGCAACCATGAGACGCCACGAGCCCGCTCGTGGACACGGGCCGGTTCATGGACGTGGGGCACCGAGGCATGCAGAGTGCGGGTGTTCCAGTATTTGGCTCGGGTAGCTACCCGTCCTGACGCAATATTGAAGATGCCATGCATACCAAATGGTCGCTCCTTGGGTGTGGCGGATTTGCCTCGACATCTCCACTTCAGATTGATCGGCATAGCCGCGAGGGATATCCGCCCTACAGCTACGTTGCGGTACACCATGTCGTGCATAAATACGGAGACGAAGAATGATGGGACATCTATTGCTTGTTGGTTGCTGCACTATGGAACCAGACATGTACAGGCCGACTAGCGAAGAGCCTGCCGACGAGCGGTACGCCGGGCTCGCGATTTATGTAGTGCAGCCAATCACCACGGCCTCTGGCAACCAATCCAGCTCGAAGTACGGCTTGCTTTATGCTAGACACTACCGTATCTGTCGTATTACTGACGTAGAGGACACGATCGCCGCCTTCCGAGCGGACTTCGGCTCCGAAGACGTGATCCTCGAGGGAGCTTCGTCATGGCAGTGGAACGGCACAACCTACAGGTCCCCCGAGTCGGGTGACAGACAGCGCTATCACATCGGTCACTTACTGAAGCTGGTTCGTGCCTGGGTTGTCGACGAGGTGTGTTCTCGGAAGAGCTACAGTGTTTGAAAATAGCCACGCGTCTTTTCTGGGCGCCCCTAGGCCACCGCTGCACCGACTGGCTTTCGCACCTCCGGCCATGTCATGAAAGTGCTGAGTCCAGGTATGGCCACAGTTGCTCGTTGACATACGATATCTTGCACTCAGAGCAAGTTCCAATCACACAGCGGAAGCCTGGCGCCATGGTTGCACATCGACGAACTTGCAATGAACGATCCAAGACATGACAACCCCTGTTCCATCATCCCCTTATTTGTAGTACGATGTTGGAGACTGGACGATTGACTCAGACGTGATAGAGTTCGATGGCGGGAACGCACGGATGTATGAACTCATATACGATCCCACAGTCACGATGCCATCCGCGGCCGTGCTGCGCGCAGGATGGTTTGCAGACGCAGCAGGGGACTTGAACAGTTATATTAAGACTGTACACGCTATACATGCGTTGCGGAATCCAAGTACGTCCAGCTTGCTGTAATGTGTACGGTGGCAGACGCCAGCGTAAAGCATGATGTTCACCTGCATGCACGGCACAACAGTTCTGATGCTCTCCACGCGTACACACGCATTTTATATGAGAAGTTCCAACCATGTGTTAACAGGATGGCATCGGGCCCATGCAGTACCCGCGAGGAACAACCAGGCCTACACCTTGAATCTGCCAATGATGCTGATAAAGTTCGCCAATGCTTACCTTGCCAACAACGAAGCAGACGCTATTTCTGTATCAGATGCAGCGATATCACTGCATCCCAGCAACATGAACGTCACCTATGGAATGCTGAGTCCTGGGTGTGAGTACAATCCCATCACGGGCAAAGGCATCCAGCAAAACAATCCGGTGCTGAAGCGCTTGCAGGCACGGTGTATTGACTTGTGTGTCTCGAAGGTACATGAGAAGTACCCGGATGCAGACGATAATTATATCAAGGCACGTGCTTGTAGCCTACTAGTTGGAAACTGACGGCCCCGAGCTGGGCCTGGCCAAAGTCTGCAGTGTCCTAGCACGCAGCCTGGCAACATACCACTGACATGATTCGCTCCAATTGCAGACCACCATGTCGGCCTACACCAAGCACGCCCGAAATAACTACCAGCGTAGCCTCCGAACAGGTGCTAACGAGGCTGATAGGATGAGTGTCTACAGAAGGCACCTGCCATCCTGGTTCCACGCTAGCTGGGAGCTTATTCTACTGACCCTCCACCCATTCCTCAAGGAGTGGCACTTTGATGCGATGACGGCCCAGCTGAGGGGATACCTGGAAGAGGGTCGACCGGTACGACTATGCCCATGATGTTGTATCCACAGAACCAGACCAGGTAGGACCATTCCGCAGGCCAAGGACTCCCCGGTCGTCAGGATCCATGAGAATAGTCGCTAGCACACCGCGCTGTTGTCAGAGTCAGTACTCTGCACTGTACAGCATCATCCACTGTATGATACCATCCGTCGCATGACGCCTGTACCTTTACACCCTCACCATCACACCCTCACGTGTGTGTAATACTGCCTGCTGTCTTCACCGCCCATCTACCAGTGTTACCCGCACTTTTTGCCAAAGAACCGTCACAACAAACTGAGAGACATCAGCCTCCTTGTTGCAGGACGAGCACGAGGATGATAACGTCGCACCAGAAGATCACCTGGCCACCGCAGACGTGCCAACAGGTGCAGGCGCATCTGGTACCACTGGGGTGGCTATGTCAGGGGCAACTACAGGTCATCCAGGTCAGAGTGCCACAGGGGTAACTCACCCGCCGTCCAGGTCGGCCTCCTACAACTCGATCGGATCGCCTGAGAAGATCGAGCCGCCTGCAGCTGTAACCGCGATGCACTTACAGGTATGCGGCCTTGGGTCCCCTTGCGCTGTCGGCAGACCACAAGGTCCATGTTGTCATTTTTATTTCATATTTCATGCCCCATTACGCCGTAGCTTCAGCATTCCATCACATGCCGATTTTTTTTTGCCATACCAGCAGCACAATCCACCAGCGGCACCATACAGGACGCAGGGCACACACCAGCTTGTGCATGGGATCCAGAAGCGGGCCTGAGCGGGCCAGTCGACATGAGGGCGATGGACGCTCTGCACGCGGTATCTGAACAGGAGCTGGCGTCAGCACTGGCTGGCATTGATAGACGTCTTGTGGAACAGCCACGCACAGTGGCCAGTCGTCCGGCTCCGGAGGATCCCCGCATGGCCAACCAGGAGAACGAGGTGTGGATTGCCTCGAGTGTTATCACACTCGTCATGATGGAGTCTAGGCTGCCACTGGCAGTCATGTGGTATGGCCGAGCTGGTTTCGGGGGCTCAGACCTACACCAGGTCACGGGTTTTGTGGTAGCCTGTGTCGATCTGTCTACTGGTTAATTGGATTCCATTGAGGAAGGACTGAGTAAATCGTATGTGAGATCGTAGCCAAGTTATCATTTCCACCAGGGTGATCAATGGCTGTTGCATTCCCCTGTTCACAACCGAGTACATGCAGGGTATCAACAGGGAGAAGACAAGCATGCAACAGCCTTCACAGCCAGTTGGTCTCAGGGTCTCAGAGCGAAAACAGGTGAGCCACTTAGGCATTGCAGTATAGTACATGGGCAACCTGCGTACCTTAAAAATTGTCCAGTTTGTGCTACATTGTTTGCTACGTTGTGCCACGTTAGTGTCCGTGGATCAGGATGACATGTAGACACATTGGCCGCTGGTGCATCTGCTACATGCCTAATGCGAGCATAATACTTGCATCTGTAGGGTAGCCCACTACAGGTTGCCACATGCCCGGTGCCAGTACAGTATGACAGTGGTCAGGCGCAGTACATTCCAACGTGACGCAGATTGTCACGGGTACAGGCTGCACAGATGGCCATTTTACAGCGCGCTGTACACAAGAGAGATGCTGGTGTGCTTGCACATGACACCGGCTCCCGGAACGAGGCAGAACGCAGAGCGGACTGCCAGAAACTTAGCAACCAACCTCCGGACGTAGGACATCCGCTGGCAGCTCAGACCGTGGGAGGTCGATCGTCCACAGCCCACGCAGTCGGTCCAGCAGGCTTGCCAAGTGTCCAAGTGGCGGTCAACAAGAGTGCTAGTCGCCGCCCAAGCGCCTCCGTAACTGCAAGTGGTCGGGGTGGGGGTCGTCAACAGACTGCCAGTGGCGGCCGTCGCACCGGTGGTGGTCGTCGCGGTCGACGTTAGCAGCAATCCCCACGTGGTTGTAGGGGGAAATAGTCACGCCCAGCCAACCCACCGGGCCACATTTGCAGTGACCTGCGATCAGGTGTGACCCGAGCAGGCGTGCCCAGAGGAGCCGCACCCATGCGGCGAGTGTGGCTTACAGCTCATGTTCCAGAGTCGATTCTATGGCTCGAGCTGGCAGGTACTTAGCGGCTAAGGACAGAACACGTGGGTAATAGAGATTTCCAATAGGCAGGATACTGCATGGGTGTCATAAGGGAGGAGGTAATCACCCTGTGATCAGCAGGATGGTGTAGGAGTGGTATGAGGGTGATCGGTTTTCCTTGGGTGTCACCAGGGTGTCACCAGGGTGTCACCAGGGTGTCACCAGGGTGTCACCAGGGTGTCATCAGGGTGTCAGCTGGGTAGCTACCTGGCCGGTTGGCC
>JAUJPK010038888.1:5056-15125 GCA_032270525.1 Callophyllis flabellulata | reverse complement strand
CAATTGGAATTGTTGTTGCGCAATACACAACAAATTCATCCAACGTGCCAATGAACGCACTGGCAAAGTTTGTGCCTGACGTTGCTGAACCCTGATACGGGCGAGCAATACCAAATTGGTTTTCAGGCCCGTTGTAATCACCTGACGCACCGGCAGTCAACGTGACCCGTGTGCCATCGATGTACAGGGAATATCCTGAAAATTCCTGATCATCAACATTCAAAAGAATGTGATGCGGTTTGCCGTCATTGATTGTCACTGTTGACGTGTACGAAATCGCCTGACTTGGGGCACCAAATGCTGTTTGTGCGTTGGTATATCGCAACGTGCCGACACCACCGGCGGTGACATCCATGCCCAAACAACTAGGTTTGTTGTCGGGGAACGTCACAATGCCGTATGAACCGGCAGTGGTGGTTGATGTTTGCATCCAAAAGTTGATTGCATTGACAGCACCGGTGATGTTGCCATCAACATATTTGGTGCCATCAAACACGGCAGCCGGGTTGTCATCATTGGCAATCAGGCTGTTGCCTGAAACCCCTGATGATGTTGCACCTGCAATGGTTTTGTAGTCACCAAACTTTTTGTTGCCGTACCCATCAAACACAGTTGACGACGTGCCATCATCCATGCGCAACCAATAACCAATGCGCGTGTCAGTTAGAACACGGTTTGCCCATTCTGATGGCAGGGTAATCAGGTTCAAAATTTTGAACCCGTCTGATGCGGTGACAGTCACCGTGGCATCAGTAGGGTTTTCATATGTTTGCGGCCACTGTTCGATCCAACCAAAAAATAGGTTGGTGGTTGCACCCGCACCGTATTGCGCACGGATACGGACAGGGCGCAACGGGGTCAATGCCCCGTAGTACGGGCCTGCCGTGTATTCAGGATCAAATCGGCGGTCAGCGTTTGAAAGTTTGATTGACGCTGAACCGGTTTGGAATGTGTCTAGTTCCGATGAGCGGCCCCGACTGGTGGACACGCTGCGCACATATGCGCTCACGTCTGTCCAGTTGATTGATGCGAGGGTTGAACCTAACGGAACTTTGCCGGTTCCTGATGATGTGCTGAAACCAATTTCAACAGTGAACACAACACCGTCAGCAATCGTTGCCGTCATGCTGCCCGCCACCCGTCACCGGCACGGCGTTCATACGCTGCAATTGCTTCCACAATTGTTTGCCCAATAGCGGCTTTGTCGGCAGTAGGCCCAACCTCAACATTGATGTTGATGACAGACCCGCCACCCAAACCATTGCCACTGAACAACGCTTTTTGTTGCTGCGGGTTCAGGATCATTTCGTTGTCATGCAGAACGGCGAGGCCAGCCCCGCCACCCATCGATGTATTGAAAATGCCGCCTGATGCGAACCGGGGAAGTTTCGGTGCAGAAACTGTTTTGCCGCCAATGATAGGAACCCAACCGGGAACAGACCACGACAACTGCCCCACGGTGTTGTTCCATGCATCGGAAATGAAATTGAATGCGGTTTTGAATGGTCCGCTGATTGCATCGGCAATGTTGTTGAACACGTTGCCAATAATATCTTTTGCGGTTTGAAAAAATCCCCAAACAGTTGCAATGCCGTTTTTGATTCCTTCAAACACACCTGAAA
Organism: Callophyllis flabellulata; assembly: GCA_032270525.1. Taxonomy (NCBI): domain Eukaryota; phylum Rhodophyta; class Florideophyceae; order Gigartinales; family Kallymeniaceae; genus Callophyllis; species Callophyllis flabellulata. The sequence continues at coordinate 13,503 of JAUJPK010038888.1, read as the reverse complement.
TGAAACCCCAAGCGGAACTGATTGCGCCGGTGATCGCTGACCACACAGTTTGCACAACATTCCACAGAAATTGGTAGTAGTTCACAAGGATTGTGATGGCGTTTTGTATTGCATCCCAAATTGTTTGAATCACATTCCATGCAAATTCAATTGCCGTGACAATCCCGGACCAAACATTTTGTGCAATATCCCAAAGGAATTGCATGGCATTCCAAACAGCCTCAATCGCAACAATCAGGGCATTCCAAATTGTTTGCAGAACAGACCACACAACTGCAACAACGGTTTGGATTCCTTCCCAAATTGTTTTCCAGTTAGCCCACAACCATTTGCCCACTGCGACTAGCGCAAATATCGGAATGAGGATTGGCCCACCAAGTATTGCGATGATTGCCGCAATTGCTTTGTGTTCCATAATCCAGTTCCAAACCTGATCCCAATTGGTCCACAGGTAAACAATGGCGGCGACAACTGCGGCAATGGCAATGCCGATTGCAATGAACGGTGCGCCCGCTGCAATCGTTGCTGATGCTGCAACAATCATTCCGGCAGTGTATGCAGCCAATGCAATCAGCATCACACCACCCAACACACCGGCAACAACCATCATCACCGTTTTGTGTTCCATCATCCAACTGGTGAGGTCCTCAACAATGGGGCCAATGCGGTCCATCGCGTCACCAATGGCGTTGAACACCTGTGTTGCCACGGGTTCAAGCGCGACGAAAACCCTGTTTTTCAACAGGGTCAGTTTCTCACCAAAATCTTGTGTGTCTTTGCCCGCACCCAAAATGGTATCGCTGCCGCCCTGCAAACCGGTCAACATATCCTGATAGGACAGTTTGCCCTCACGGATCATTGCAGCAAACTTGGGGCCTGCCTTAGCCCCAAACACATCAAGTGCAACCCCTGCCGCATCAACATCTGACGGCGCATTTTTGATTGCATTGAATGTGTCATTGAAAACAGTGGTTGCGTCTTTGCCGTTCTTCGCTGCCGTCGCCAACGTTTTGGACAGGGCAGGCATCACATCTGATGCATCAACCCCGGCTTTTCCTAACGTCGCAAGGAATGCTGCGGACTGGTCAAAATCCAAACCAACTTCACGCAACACAACACCGGCACCGGACATTTGCGCAGACAAATCCGCAACTGAAATGCCTGACGCCTGCGAGGCCCTGAACAACAAATCAAGTTTGCCCGACTGGTCACCAGCAGACACACCAAAGTTTTGCATGACACTGGTGATGGATTGAACATTGCCCGCCAGTTCCGTGCCGGTAATGCGTGACAGTTCCAACGCCTGTTCAGAAAGTAGTTGCAACGGTTGACCGGTCAACCCAAGTTTTTGATTGAACCCTGTGACCGCTGCACCTGCATCAGCGAACGATGCGGGCACCGCACTGGCAACCGCTTTCATATCGTTTTTCAACTGATCCAATGCAGGACCAGTTGCACCGGTTCCGGTACGGATCGCATCAAACGCTTCATCAAATGATGAACCGATTTGATACAGCCCAACACCAACGGCACCGGCACCGGCGAGGATACCGGCACCAACAGCACCCATTGCTTTTGTGGTGCTGCTCAACTTTTCAGTAGTGGCCTTGCTGAACTTGTCCAGTTCATCCGTTGCGCTTTTCAGTCCTTTATCGGTGAAAGTCGAAATGACGTTCAGCACAACAGCCATGACCGGCCCCTATCTCATTGCGTTCAACTGCGTTTGCAGTTTTGATTCTGCTTCTCTAATTGCTGCAACAACTTTTGTGGTGATTTCTTTTTCACCACCGGCTTCATCCCATGCACGCCAAATCAGGCGTGATGGTTTGCCATGTTGGTTTTGGATGGCACGCACAAACGCATGTTTGGATGGGCCACGCCCTGCGGTTTCAAATGCTGCACCGGCTGCACTGCTGTTTGTGATTTTCCATGCAGCCTGTGTAACGGAACCTTTGGAACGTTTGCCGCCCTGCCTCACTGCAATGCCACGTTTGGCCAATGCCGGATTCCAAAACGGCAACCGTGAAGGTTCATACCGTTCACCCGCATCCCCGTAGTTCCAACCTGATAGCGGCTGATCAGGCACAAACGATTTTGCACGTTTCGCGATGGGAGACAGGGTTGCCCTAATTTCCTTGTCCATCGCTTTGCGTAGTGCCGGGTCTGCTTCTTTCATCAACGCTTTTGTTTCAGCGTAGTTGTACAACGCACCATCCAAATTCCAACCGGAACGTCCGGTGTAATTGGCTTGTGCTTTCGCTGTGAATGACGGTTTGGGTCTTTTCGATGCCATGACGTTTTCCTAGCGTGACCGTTCGCGTGCCTGTTGTTTCAACAAACCAACCATTGCAAAAAAAATATCCGGTGGTGTGTTCAACAAATCAACAGGGGAAATGCTGGTGGCAACAGCGACCTGTGCCACCAGCAATGTCATGGATTCGCCAAAGGGACGCGTTCAACCTCACCGGCTTCAATGCTGTCAATGCCCTGCAACCATTCATCAAACGGTTTCACAACATGACCTGAAACATGTGAGGCCTTCCATGCGGCCCAACACAACGCCTCATATGACGCTGACTCCCCAAACAACTGTTGCATGCCCTTACCAAACTGACGTTCAGCGGACACAATCACCAGTGGTGTGACATTCACATCATACGCTTCACCCTCAGAAGGGATGACCCGTAAACGCATTAGCGCGGCCATGATTAGGCGGTTGCCTTTGCAACAGTGCCGTCAATCGGCCAAGTGATTGATGCAGTGGTCAGTTCGCCAACCTGCGCATCCAGTGGCATCCATTCAGTCACCAACACATTGAAGGTGTACTTGGGATTCGCGGTGCCGGTGGTGGTGCCTGCGGGCCAAACCTGAACCTGTGCAGTGCTGCCAAGTAGCGGGTACAGGGTGGCTTCAACAGTTGCGCCAACATAGTCATTGTTGAAATCAATGGAAACGCTGTTGTCAGCGAGTCCACCAACACGGCGCTTTGCAGTGTTGCCGAACGTGGTGGTTTCGATTTCGGCGCGCGTTGATGACAACGTGACCTTTGTGATGTGCTGCGACAGATCAACGCCACCAATGGTGACGGCTGCATTAGTAATTACCTGAGCCATTTAGGTCAGTCCTTTTCATTGGTGACGGGTGCGGCCTTGACCGCTTTGGATACTGGTGCGATGTGTCCTGCATCAATCAGATGTTGCACATCAACTGCGGCCAAATCATCATCAGTGATGATGTCGCCGGGTTCGCGGCCAACCACATTGTGATTGCCAACGATTTTGTATTCCTTCACGTTTGTCCCTTTCTAGGCGTGAACGGTGATATTGAATTCACAGGTGGTGTAGGCGGCATCCCCGATTGATAACGGGCGCACGCTCACCATTTCATCAACAATCAATGTTGATGCGTTGCCATCTAGTGTTTGGTCAGCCTCTACAGCGGCACGCACTGATTGCGGGCCACCGTAGGACAACCATGCATCCAACTGGCGTTGTGCCGCACGGTCACCCATCCTGCCTGCAATTAGGGAAATCACATACCGCCATTCAGACAAACCGCCACGCATCGCACGGTGGTATGTGACTGATTGCAATTGGATCACTGCCATTGGCGGTGCAACCTGTTCAGGCAAATGGTCTGCGACACGCAAACCCGGAACGGTCGCCAACGCTGTTGCCAATGCGTTTTGTAGGTCTGTGCCGGTGCCTGCCATTACGCAACCACGGCAATGCGATAGGGGCGCAACATGCGTTCAACATCAGGGTCAATGGCTCTCACGGTTATGGCCCCCAAATCCCCGAAGCCCGCGACGCCAAGCAAACTGTCACCACGTTTCACCAATCGACCTGCCAACAGAATGCAAGCAGATTTCACAGGTTCCGGCACCGATGGCCAACCCCATTTTGCTGTGACCTGCACACCAGCCGGGGCAGCCGTAGTTGGGAACACACCGGTGGCGGTGCCACGGATCGATGTGACAGGCAAACCCTTTGATGTTGCGTTCAATGGTTCACTTTGAATTTGTGATGCAGTGAGCGTGGTGGCATAGGTGCCATCACCGGTGCTGTCTGTTTTCACAACCAAACCGGTTGTGGTTGAAATGTCATCAACAAACACAACATCCGATGCGTTCGCCACATACACCCGTGCCGTTGCCGCGCCGTCAGCGTAAAACCTGCGGTCACAATGCTGATCAATTACCCGTGAAGCCTCACTGATGCGTGATTCCAACAGTTCATCATCAACTGTGTCCATGATGCGCAACACTGCTTTCAATTCATCAAGTGTGCAGTATCCGTTTGTGATTGTCACTGTGGAACCTTCCATGCGCGAACGTAGCCGCTAATGATTTCGGGAACCCCTAGTGCAGCCATGTGTGCTGCAACCTGTTCACCTTTTCCGTGTCCGTTTCGGTTGTCGTCAACAGCCACAATTGAACCGGGTTGCAGTAGCGGCCAAACAATTTTCAGTTCAGCCAAATGATGTGCGGCTGCGGGTTCAGGGTTGGACCAGTCCACATCATATGAATCCAAATACAAAAAGTTGATGTGTTCAACATCCAATGTTGGCAACACCTGCAATGAATCACCGGTGATTGCCGTTGTACTGGTCAAACCCAACTGTTCAACAAGTTGCGCACCAACCGGGTCCAAATCAATTGTTGTGACATGCCCACCCAATTGTTCAGCGTAAGCATTCCAAACAACAGTTGACTGCCCATCGCCACCCCAATTGCCTGCCAACCGGACAGTGCCGGTTTCAACAATCACACAATCAGGTTGCAACATTGCGGTGATGCGTTCAAACGCATCCAACCGTTGCCCCAACAATCCCCACGGAATTTGTGCCGTACTCATTTGGCCATCAGTTCATCGATGTGGGAAAGGATTGGTTGCCAATACTTATCAAACACAACCGCATGATCATATGTTTCAGCGTGCGCACGGGCAGCCTCGCGGCGGTGCGCATCGCGTGCATGGTCATAAGCATCATTGAGATTTTCAACAATTGAATGCACCAGCGGTGTGGCAAACCATGTTGCCTGTGCCGCATCCCAATAAGGTTGCACCGCAGTCAACCAACCTGAACCGTCAACCAATTCAGGTTGCGCAGTGAAGTTGGAAACAATCGATGGCACACCACAGGCGGCAGCCTCTAACACAGGCACACCGAAACCTTCACCGCGTGATGCCAACAAATGAACATCCATTGATGCCATCAATGCGGCAATCACATCAGATGACAAACCTGCGTAGTAGCCCCACTGGTCAACCCACACGGTGCGGTTGGTGGGAATGCCGCATGCGTCCATCAACCTGATCAGATCAATGCCGCCTTGCGCACCCTTTTTTTCTGTGTGCATGTACAGCCAAACATCATCATGTTCAGCCATGAACTGCCCCATTGCCAACAGGTTCTCACCAAACGCTTTGCGGATTGGTGCGGTGCCTTTGTTGGCGGCAACCATTCCAACAATGAATGCGTCATCAGGAATGCCCAATGCGACACGTCCGGGGGTGCCGTCAATGGTTGCGTCAGGGTTGAACACTGAAGTGTCAACACCGTGAGGCGCATAGAGTGCTTGCAGGTCTGCGTTGTTCAGCATGTCCAAACCAAACTTTGACATTGCTATTGGCAACACGTTTGGTTGTTGGCACCAATCAATCACGTCTGCGGGTGCAGGCAAATGATCAATGGGCACCCATGATGCAATCACCGGGATGGTGCTGCAATCGCGTCCTTTGTAAACCCAACAATCAAACAGTGTGATCAACGCTGTTGGTTGTCCGGTTGTTTCTTCTGTGTAGCGGGTGTGTGCGCCAAGTATGTCTGCACTGTACGGGTGGAATCCGGTTGGCAGCACTTCGATGCCTTCCCAACCTGAAATGCCACCCTGCAACCCGTAGTTCACTGACAGGGTGACGGTGCGCCCTGCCTGTTGGCAGGCTTTCGCCAATGCCCCTGTTTGCACCCCATAGCCGGTGTTGGCCCACGGTGCGTTTGAATGAATGAGAACACCAACCGGGTCAGCCGGTTTGCGTGTTGTGATCCGTCCGTTGTGTTGAACACTGCGTTGTTTCTTGCCCATAAGTTTTTCCCCTGTTGTTGTGTGCCCGTGGTGCGTGTGATGGGTCCAAACCACGGGCAAGTTTGGAACCCATCACACGCGAATTTGCCAACCAAATCAATGGTTGGATCAGACGGCGGTGCCGCCCTTGAAGTACCACACTGCGTTCGGATCGACAACGTTGCCGTCACCACGCCATGTGACACGGAACGTGATGAGATCGTTGACAAATCCAACGCTGTCATCACGGGCCACGTCAATACCGCGAACCTGTCGCACATAGTACGCGCTCGCGAAGTTGCCGAACAGAACCGACTTTGCAGCGGTTCCGATTGCGGCCACATCCGGGTTTTCATAAACCGGGTATCCAAGCAACATGTCAGGCTGTCCCGGCATGATGCCCGGTGCCCAAAGGTAGTTGCCAGTGGTGTCCTTCAACTTACGCACAACACCAAGCGTGCTGCTACGCATTTGCCATGCAGCACCCTGACGGCGATACGGTGATGGGCAGGTGTAAACCATGTCCACCAAATTGTCGGCAGACGGTCCACCAAGGTATCCGGTGCCGCCGGTAACGGCAGACGATGCACCGGTGACGATGCCGGTTGGCTGCGTGGTGCCGGTGCCGGTGGTGAGTCCGGCATTGACTGCCGTGCCCATTCCAACAGCAGCCTGACGTGCAACAAAATCAAGCAGGTTGATGCCTGAATCCTCAACAACTTCACGCGACAACTGGAACGTTGCCGCATACTTGAATGCGCCAAGCGTCACAAACGATGCAAACGTGGGGTCACTCTCAGTGATGGCGGTGCCTTCACCAATAACCACCGGGGCGGTGTAGGTGCTGGTGCGTGGGATTTGCAGGTTCTCGCCGCCATTGGTGGTGAGGATGGTGACAACGTTGCCGTCAAGCATCGGACCCTGAACAACAAGGTGTTCAACAAGGCGGTCATAGAACGAAGTGGGAACCGGTGCGCCGGTGCTTGCCTTCGTGATGTCACGCATTTCAAACTGATGTGAACGACGCTCACCCATAGCAATTGCACGGATGATGTCAGAATCATTCTCAACATGTGCAGCAACTTCACGCGAACCGAAATCAGCGGGAAGGCCAAGTGCAGCGCGTGATTCATCGATGGCACGCTCACGCGCTTCACCATCAATGAGGAACTTGCGGCGGGAATCCAGTGCATCAATGTCATCATTGATGCGGTTGAACTGTTCCGATTCTTCACCGGAAAGGTCACGACCTTCAGCGGCAGCATGGTCAAGCAGGTTCTTGGCCTGTTCCCATGCGCTCGCGCGCTGTTCGGTCAGACGGGTGACAAGTTCGTCAGCCATTTGATTGTCCTTTCATGGACGGGGTAGGGGTTTGTTTTGTGTGCAGGTGGTTTCAAGTTGGTGGTGCCATTGCGCTAATGGTCCGGGCAACTGTTCCGGGCTGCGATGTTTCGCACTAACGCTTTGCGGTTAGTTCGATCATGCGACGCGCCAACGCAACGGGCATGCCGGTGCTGTTGTCGTCGTCTGAGATTTCTTCGGTGCTGCGTACTTGTGTGCCTGCGGTTGCAGGGTATGCCGGGAAGCCGGTGACGATGCTGGTCTCAACTAGCATGATCTCCCGCAGTTCCCTGCTGTTTCCATCTTCTGACCATGCGTCACCGCCGGTTGGAATGGAAAACCCAAATGACATTGAATGCACCACACCTGCATCAATGAGGGTTGCGAGGTCACGGGCTGCGGTGGTGTCAGGCAGTGTGGCCTCAACTTTCAAACCGCGTTCATCTTCATACAGTCGCATGCTGCCGTTGCGTGTCGTCGCCAACGGTTGCCCCATGTCATGGTTGATGAATAGGCGAACTTCACGCCCGCTATTCAGGGAACGGCGAAACGCACCGGGTGCAATTGTTTCAATGAACGGCAACGGTTCTGATGGTGAATTGAACACTGCCGCATATCCGCTGAATTGAATGGGGGCATCACTGGTGCCGTCAATGGCACGCAGTTCCAACCCACCAACTTCGACACTGCGGAATTCAACATCACGGCCACCAACGCGGCGGTTCTCAATTTCAAGTGTTGAATAGCGGACAGTTGCCAGTTCATCCATTGGTTCATCAACCATCGGTTCATCAGTCATTGCAGGGTCCATTTCAGTTTCCACCGGAATATCAACCGGTGTTCCAATGAGTTCCCCTGCAATCACCCAACGTTTGCAAATCGCTGACGGCATGATTTCCCCGTCAACAATTTCACAGGCGTTTCCACCTTCAAAAAATACGCAACTGCTGCACACCATGCCATCATCGGCAAACGGTGATTCAGCCATGTAGTGCGCACCATCAGGGCCAATGCCCTGATCATATTTGCCGAACAGTTC
>JAUJPK010037777.1:0-15155 GCA_032270525.1 Callophyllis flabellulata | reverse complement strand
TAACAGCAGAATCCAATCTGGACGGAGCTCGGATCCACCCTGGAAATTTGAGTATCTACACTGGATACTTGCAACGGCATGGTGGACCCCGCACACTGTCCACCCGGGAATGCTAGCCTGAACCCGGGTAGACGTCGGTTACGCCTCACCTGCCAGCCTGGTGGCATATCCTTAGCGAGAACATCATGGATCCTTCAAATTTGATCCCATGGTGGTCGGTATAATACGCCAGCGTGGCTTTGCAAGAAAACCAATGTCTACTCAGGTTTGGACCCTCAACCAGAGTGGCTCATTGTGATCACAACTCGCACTGGATACTATGCTCAGCCCAGATTGGCTGGTGTAATTGAGCCGCTATGGGCATGTGGAACTCTTCAGGGTGGAGCGGCAAAACTTGCCAGCGTGGCGTGCATCTACCCTTCATCACTGGTGTGGCCATCCACCTCAGTTGGACACACTGGTGAGGCCACTGTCGACAGGATGTTTCTTCTGGGAATTCCATGGTGTCACCTCGACCCATGCCCACATGTACCACTGCACCCATGTACACTGGCAGCCCATTGAACCCCACGTGGATTGCGGTGGTCAGGCACAGTGGTACGTTTGGTGCAGACAGCGTGCAGGTACCCTCGGCCACCATGGATGGCCGTACGGATGCGTAGTCGCATACTTGTCAAAGGCATAGTGTACCACATACAATCGACACTGTGGCGTCATCGACTCACGACCGATGGCACAAGCCATGCAAGAAGGCACGTTTGCTAGTCACAGGTCAACGTATACACTGTGGCACCCATCATGGTCGATCATCGTGCCAGGACAGCATCATGGTGTGCTGATGATGCGTCCATGGCACGGTGACCAGCTCACGACTGATGCTGCCACAGTGTTCACGTTGACCTCTGCAGCGATGGGAAGCAGTCGGCATTCATGCCCAGTGGTGTATGCCTTGCTGTATGTGATTCATGGTGTATGCCTTGCTGTATGTGTGGAAGGCTGGATCTGAACAAGGGTGGCTGCGCGAATTCAGTCGCAGGCTCAAAGTACAGAGCCCGCGGTACACAGGGTCGAATGGTGCTGCAAAAATGGTACCTTCATCATTTCCTGCAGCAGCATAAGTGTATTAAATATCTGTATTGTCAGCAATGTGCATCGTAATCAACACTGTGGTAAACGTGCCGACTTCACCATGGGAACGAGTCTGCAGCTGCAACGCGAAGCGTGACTCGCGCGCTGCTGTTACTGAAGCAAAACATCCATGTTCGACTTGCAAATCACGTAGGATAGGTTTCGCACCGGACTGGTGACTTCCAGCCCTGCAGCAGTGGTGTTGAGGCCTTGATGCTACTTGCAACTCCGTAACCTGCAACTCAAGCCACGAAAGACGATTACTCACGCCGTAGAAGTATAACCACGGCGACAGTAGTCCTGGCAACAAAGGCATGGTTGCATGTCAGCAGTGCAGCTGCTAGTACGTATACCTGGATGACCATAGCCACGGGCGCAGTCGGTTGTTCCCGTACGGCGTCCTGGCGATGGCAACTGCTGGAATCATACGAAACAGCAGGAAAACATCGGAGATGATGTCTAAATTATTCACCAAAGATTCACGTTGAATCACACAGTTGCAGAGCAGGTGCAGATATGCCAGCTCATAGTTGCTGCTGCAACTCCATCGACACATCACATGTACAGTAATCGGCGCAGACAAGATCGGCGCAGACACAAATAGCTCTTTGCAAAGAAGCAAGTGTTGCGCAAGGATCACATTGATGATAGTTTTACTACGTCCGTGAATATATGCGGGTGCAAGCACTCGCGTCGTTTGCCAGTCAGCATGCAGGCGCACGGGCATGGCAGAAAATTGCTGGCACCCGTAAGACACTTGGCCGAGCCACCTTGGCCACCTTGGCCAAGCTGACACGGTGCCCTCACGTACACAGATGAGCCGAGGGGTATTAGCTATTCTCATGATGGCACGTTATGTGTGCTCTGCACTGCATGCAATCATAGGATTGATCAGCATGACGCTCACTGCATCACAATCACTGCAGTTTATATGGTATCAGTCGTGATTTGAGATCGTGTCAAAGATTCGGCTCATCTGGGGTTGTGCACGCCACATGGGTCCGCACTTCGAGGTGACCACTGCGTTCGATCGAACGCACTGTACCAACGCCGCGGATGCCCACCTCGGGTGGGCATCCAGGGTGGGCACCCAGAATTGCAGGGTGGGCACCGAGCCTGCAGCTGCCAGGAGAGGACAGAAAGGACAGGCAGCCTGCTCGATATAGTGTATATTACTATACGAATGTGCATGTCTAGTCTGCGCGTTATTTGAGGTGTCACAGCCTCGTTGACAGCAGTGTGTGAAAATGGAGGTGTTTGCCTCAAGGGCTAGCTTGAGCAGGCAGCACAGGCTCCCGAGCCCAATGGAAGCCGCCGGTGATTATTATTTAATGATTAGATTGAGTTTGGGGGTAGGTAACCGGTGCTGGTTCCGCGTGGAATTGGTGCGAAGGCAATGGTCATTACTTCGTGCTCAGCAGTTGAAGGCCGAACATGCGTGGCTGCGCTCAGATAATGTGAAATATGAAACTCTATTAGTACTGTAATTGATTAGATTGCTCTGGCCTGCTTTGGACGGCAGCAAATCGCCCGCAACCGTGCTCCGAAGCGCATCCCGTGTGTGGCATGCGTCGCTAATACATCATGATTCCGTGGCATTGGGATTAGTGGAACCACACAATAGCATCAGCACCTAATTAGATACATCCGGGTCGCAGTCGATTGGGTCTACTGGCTCCGTGGCGGTCAGATGTTCTCCTGAACAGCACAGCGCCAAGGTATCGGATGGCCACATTGCGCCGTGCCTGACCCGATCGCCACCTCTGCTGACCTAACCTGGTATCAAGGATCACTACCGATGCCTGTTGTGGCCTTTGTGTCTATCAACTCGGGCAGAATAGAGTGGAACAACGTTATGAGGTCGTGGATGCGCAAAGTGGGCATCCACCTCGTTAGGCAACGTGCAGGCGGTACATCGTCCCTGCGCGATACAGACACACATCCCACAGACCATCTGCTATGTACTGATGTTGATACGGCAGAGATTGAGGTGTTCCCTGCATGCGCGGGCGTTTGGTGTGGTTGCCCACCTAACGGTGCACACCCAAAGTGGGCATCCTCAATTAAGGAGGTCACCCAGAATAGGGTGGGCACCCACGGGTGGGCACCCACGCATTATTGCCAGAACGACGCTATTGCATGTATTAATGCACTACTGTGTTGTCTCGAGATTATTTACAACCATTGGTATCACTATTGAGATCACACACAGCCCAGTAGCATCGCAGGCGGATAATTGGCTACTGGTGCTGCAGGCCACATGAAAGGAGCAGATCCCCGCCGTGCCAGCAGCACCTGCCCGTTCTGCCACCTCACATTCTAACCTATCTGTACTTAACCGTAGTAAGTACCGATGTTACCCGCAGCTATGTATGGTGAAATGCTGATATCCCTTCAAATCTGTAGCTCAATGCCCATCCCGGGCGATCTCTTATCTAGTCTTGCTGCCAGGATCGCCAAGTACAGTCTCTTCCTGCATGCCTAAAGTCATGTCAGTTACAACAGTCCTCATGGATGCGACCAATCACACTGCTGGGGATACAGAGGAGCATTACCACAGTTAATCCGTAACGCCACATGCTGAAATTACACTAACACCACAACACATCGCATGGTATTCAATCAGTGACCGAGAGTCTTACCCCGCCAAAGCTGGTCTAGGTGCACCTGGCCCGCCTTGTGCGCTTCCCACGTGTGCCTGCCTGTACTCCATATTGGTCCTGCAGTGTGACATGTGTTATATTGCCCAATGGCACACGTGTACATGCAGCCATTACAGTAGTGGAATCGGTCGAGTTGGTAATACCTGGTCCCCAGTGGCGCCTCTTTTATTGCTGGCAGGCTCCTGCACTTGCACAGGTGCTGTGAAAGGGGCAGGCCCCGTGCCCCGGCGCTGCCTGGAACCTGACTTGGTCCCCACGGCTGTATTCTCCTTCCCCACTGGCTCTTGTGTTCCGGAGTGCTGCACAGGCGTACCTGTTTGTCGATCGTCGACCAAGCCGGGAGGTGCCCCCTGCAGGAGCAGACACGAGATCTGCCTATGGACTATCCTTGGCAGAGCATACAAGTCGTTATCAGCGCAGGTGATTTTACTATGGACCACACTGACCAGGGGCATGTACCAGGTTGGTGTGGTCTGCAAGGACTTCCGCTAAACCTATTACTGGCGGTTGCCTTACCACTGGCACAATAGACTTCTTGACTGAGACGGTCAGATGTGGGTTGTGTATGCAGTCGCCTGTCACTGGTGGAGATGAGCTTCCACCTGCAGGTCAAGCACAACCCATGGCCAGCTGTTGAGTATGCTCAGTGGAAGTTGTCGGGCAGGATTCATGCAGCGATTACAACAATGGACGCCCCACACCTGTTGGCGCACTCAGATCCAGGTCCTCCTGAAGTCCTGCTGGTTCGCTGACTCCCAGGTCAGCCACTGTACCTGCCCGGTCAGTGTAACTGGGTGGTGGGGGGTCACCACCTGCCGCCGCTATCATGTGCTGGACGTCCGGAGAGGATGGGCCAGAGTCTCCGGTCGGGGTTGGCAAAACCTGTGCTGATGCGACACCTGAACTGGACGCGGGTGGATGATCATCCTGTACATGCGCACTCACCAACCCGATGTCCTCCACGTCTAACACGGGGTCTCCGTACAGAGCGCCCTCTCTGTGTGCCTGCTGCTCATCCTTACGCCAAGCCGGCAAGCGGCACGCTAGCTGCCAGCTCCGACACCCTGCTGTGTACTCTGGTGGCGGGGAACGCCCTTCCTGTGCATATGCAGATATCTGCAATTGCCAAGGTTATTTGAGTAACGCATGCACGGGCTTTGGACAAGGTTCAACCACACCCGTTCATGCATATGCATGTCTACGTGGCAGCGGTCGTTCCGGTCCAACGCACGATTCAGGAGGCTACAGGAGGCTACAGGACACCCACTGGCACGCCAGCAACATACAAACGGAACAGCACCCTCCATGACATATGCACAACCTGGTCAGGACACTTCAGTGGTCACGTCACAAGTGGGTGGAGTACACTAACACGGTACAGCAGGGCCCCTCAGGTGGACATCGCACTATGAGTGCGGGTTCGGCGTACCACAAAAGCTTCGAATACCAATGTATACTGCACTTGAATCCGCGTGATCCGTGTTGTGCCCTCCTCAGCTGCCCGTCCGTCCACCTGCCCGTCATCATCTTCTAGTGGACCTTCATCGTCACTGGTAAGTTCATCCTCCTTGTTTGCGCCACCGGGGCCGCTGTCCTGCAACCAGTCTTCTGGTTGCACTTCTGTACTGCCCTGGAGTCTTCGGCTGCGGCGTGCATTGGCTACTGCCTGTGCAATGGCCCCGTCACCTGGTACTCCGTGCTCAGGGCCGGGCAGCTCTTGTGGTGGAGACCCTGCAGGAACTGGTAGTACCGCGTTGATCGAAGGAGGATGTTCTTCCTCCACCGCTGCCATCACCTCATCTGGCATCTGCTCTGCATCCAAAGCAGAGTCTCCTGCAGGCTGAAGCTTCATTACACCCCATTGACAGTATTGCATGAATGTTAGCACAGCCTCCTTCTCCTGGCTGCCAGCGGCATCAAATAAGGTTGCCAGATCTACTACAGCCTTCGTGGGCAAACACTTGTCCGTTTGCGGAGCTGGTTTCCGAACCTCCTCTGGACGCAACAACCTGCTGAGACTTGATCCATCCGGTCTGCAACGAGTGACGCGAGCACTCATCCAGCCATCAGGATCATGCTCGTATACCGGAGTACGTGGGGTGTTCTCCAGAACGGAGTCTGCGAAATGTGTGGCTAACACATACAGTCCCTGCATATGCCCCTCGGTGTATAATAAAACTCTTTATCATGGCACTACATAATCATGAACGATGTGTGCACTAACCTCCGAGTCGGTATGTCCGCGTCGACGCAAACAACCCGGCTGGCGCGACAGGCGGTTGCTGTTCCAGCACAGAAGTGATCACGCATTACCCTATACCTATCGTCTCACTCTACTGACGCTAAACTGCTGGATCTTGATCCATTGTCGGAGTTGCGGCGCACAGTACGATGCATACAGGAATTGCGGCATGTACAGACAATGAGCGAGGGCGCACATCCTGCATGCTTTCATCCGTCGATAGTCCATTCACCTCAGCCTGTACTATTCTCCTGAACTCCTTGGCTGTGGGGACTGGCACGTACAGCCGGGCAATGACCGGCTCTAGTTGCGATATGAATTCCGCTGTATTCGTGCAGTCATTGGTGTCAAGAATAGTAGCTAAGTCGCCGCTGCGTAATATGTCAGCTACCCAGGCAAGGAACAGGATCTGTAGTGAGGGTAGCTGCTTCCTAGCGTTTTGCTTCGAGTTGGCCCTGCGGCACAAGTCTGAGGCTGTGATCACCGTACAAATGCAGTTAAAGTCAGACTGTGAATGCAAATGTGGGCGCTACCCCGAACATGGTAAAGCACGGTGGCCTGTGAACGGGGTGAGCGCACTTGCTGAGATAGCGGAGAGCCACTCCGATTCGATTCCTGACAGCGCTGTCGACAGATTTAATGTCGGGCGACCTGTCTCGCTTCTGGTACAGCGTACACAATGTCCACTTGATCGCTCTGGTCATGCCTAAATGGAACTCAATCCCGTTCAAACAATGCTTCCTGCCTTCTTCAAGGTCCTGCATCACCATCACGCAGTTTGCTACGCAACGTGGGCACGGCTGCAAGTCGCCAGTCGGCGTTATCATGTCACTGCTATTCTGGTATAACCATGGCCAGCTGTCACGGGGGAACTGCGCACCGGAGACAGGTCGCCCGTGCGTCGAAGAGCGTCCACACCTGGCGACCTCAGCAACTTAAATATCGACCTATTCTGAACAGCGCCTATTGCGACACAACTTGTACTGAGTATCATGGTCATGGGGAGTTTCCTAGTCATATACGCAAACGCGTGGGGAGTTATATATGCCTGGCAGGCTCTCGCCCGGTCACGCATGTCTCGCTCGGCCTACAACAGCTTTCATGTGGTGAGTAGTCAGGTGGTACTACATGCTGGTTGTGGGTAAGTGCCGCGAGCCGTGCAACGACACGGGGGCAGCGGCACTCTCCTGGGTGACCGCCTTGCGGGCCAGCCCGACTGTCGTCCACCAGATTCACAAAACACGGACACGTCGAGCACATACCGTTTGCACGTCTCGCTTTTTATTCTGGAGGCTAGATGAGGACCGGGCAGTCGCTGCCGGCTGCACGTTGTTGACATCATTGGCTCTGGGCGGCACTTCCAGTTGAATTAACGGAGTCCCGTCATCTGAGACGGGACCGGCCCATCGCTGGTCCATCCCGTATGGCACTACATACTTCACCTCGATGATCCGCCCGGGACTTTCCATGCAAAGGGTGGCGTCGCCCCGCACGGAGAAGTGCGGTGCAGACGAGTGGCCCACCACCTTCGCCTTGAAATCTTCGATCACTTGAATGCAATGCTCCCTATCAGTTTTAAGAAAACTTTTGGCGGTATACAAACTGAAGGCTGATTCCGTATGGACCAGGACATTGATGCGTTCAATGTCCTTTACGTTCGGGCGCTCAATATCGGTGGAAGTCATGGTGACACACAGTAGGGATGTCTTGCAGCATTGCGACCGATTCATTGATGCGTGTCTAGCCGAGCATGCCTCCAACCGCGTTGCATCTGTCGTTCACAATTCCAATTCTGGGAACCCCTGTAGCCAGGTGCTGCCGGTCCCTCCTTCCATGAGCTTGTGCATCTCCCCCCTCCTTCCAAGAGCACAGCTCGCCAACACCGCCATGACACCGCGCACTCGTCTTGTTTCCTTAAGCCTCGCCATGCGGCGAGGCCAGCCTCTCATGAATACTAGCATGCTATGTGCCAGAGTTGCACACGCAATAGCTCAATCACTGCTGCATCTGAAAGCAATCCACCCTCAGAACCCCACTTGTACAGAATGCAATCGGTGCAATGGTAGGGACTGTTGCAGGGACACGGCTACTTCAGCGTCCACTCCATCCACTGTACTTTCGAGATAGGGGCCTATGCATTGTCATATTTGCACCAGCAAGAGAGGTTCCGCGAGTAGTGACTAGTACTCACATTCACATGCAGTCGTCATGTGTCAAGGTTCACGCCTGCGACTTGGTGTACTGAGAGCAGCATCCTGTTACACCAAACCCCCTCCAGTCTCGCTACAATGCGACACGACCATACTCCTCCATTTGCTACCTACTTCCCATGATAACCCATCTTGTGAAAAGTGACCCAGAAACAATCAGTCGACGTGGGCAAATAAACGACTGGGCAGTTGATCTGTCGAATGTGCACAACCCACATGTACCCCGAGTCAATCCGCGACTTGGTTGCATGCAACACACGGGGCACAACGCATGCACCCCTGTCCGGGTCATCGTTATAGGCTGTCTCAAGCCCAGCCCCCCTCCTGATGGCCAGCCTGTCATACAATGTCCCCACCGCCAGGCGCGCCTCATCCTCCGGCCACCCCATATTCGGGCACTTGACCAGCAACAAATGCTCTACCCGCAGGACACATGGGTCCTGCCTTCCCCCACGCATGAATGGAACGTACGCATAGAAATCGCAGTTCGTCCGGCCGTATGTCTGGCACGCTGCTTGCGTGCGTATCACCGCAGCACCATTGCCGATTGAGGCACATGGTGCGTGCCACACACTCGCCTGCCGCTCCAACAACCCACCCCTGCCCCTGCGCTCCCCGGAGACGTGACTGCTTAACAGCACACCAGCCAAGGCCAGAGCGCCCTCAACACTATGCTGTCGCCTGGCGCACTTCGCACTCATCTGATCCAGCACATCAGCGAATATAGAAGCCTGCAAAGGAGACACTACCGATTAGAATATCCCACAAGCGTAACGTTCAGGCCGGTGTTAGGGGTCACATACGAGTCTCGTTCAGGTGGGCGGGATGCGCACCACATCGCCACTGTGACCAGTGTAGGCGGGCTTCAGTCCCTCATGCAGCTGAACCCCATACTCATCCATGCAGTCTGTCTTGCAAGCTTGCCCTCCTGCCTGCGCTGGACGTCGGCGCAGGGGCATGTCGACGTCATTGTCCTCCATCTTGGCCAGACCAAGCGACAAGGTTAGAAGGGTCTTGTTTGCAGCAGCCTGTGCTGGTCTGCGCATCGCGTGCCCTGTGGTGGGGCCCTTCGCTGCACGTATTCCGCGCTCGCCCCAATCCTCCCTGTAGGCCGCTGTTGGGCCTATTTGCAACGCCTGCTCTGGAATATGGACCACAGCCCGGTGCAACAACAATGTTAGCAGTTTCCCCTGCAAGTGGGTTTCGGCAAGGACCGCATACAGGTACATGTGCTGTTGCGCCATCCGGATCTGTGCTACAGTATGCTGGCCGGTCCGATACTGTAGGAAGTACAATGCATATGTCCTCATGTGTTGCCACATTTTCAATATTACTGGGTGCATCTCATCTTTGAACATGTGGAACACTACTGCACCCGATACCTCCAAAAAGGACATCATCTCCTCGAATAACCATCCAGATACGACGGGTTTCCTGCATCCCGGGGTGCTGATGCAATGGAACACGGAGCATCATCAATGTACACACAAGGTCAAGGGTGACGCACGCTGCGAGCAAACGGAACGGCCTGGTGAACGAAGTATGCTTCTGGATATGGGTGATCACCCGATCCATCCTTGCTTGCAATGCAGCGGACAGGCAGAATGGCATTCCCTCCACCAGCAAGCCATTGCCAGTGTCACAGATGAAAGTTAGAAATCCTCGAGCTATCCCATTCAAGATGGTATGTGAAAGCGGCTCCACAAAGAACACATCGAACCTGCACGCACAGCATCCACTTCTGCCGTACAAGGCCGCGCGTGGCAAGGCGCCGAGTGTGGGCTGAGCGCGCACAGCCAGGGGAGGCCACCTGTGGCCCCCCTGCCCCCCCCCCCCACCAAGACCCCTCAGGCACAGTGGCGCGCAAGCTGTGACAGCCTGGCGCGCGTGCCCCGCCACCTGGAGCCGTGCATGGCAATGCATGGGACTGCACAGGCGCCGACGACCCGGGTGGCTACTAGTGGCAGTATAAGGTAGGCGGCACAAGTAGCACGTGTACACAAAGCATTCGGGGCATGAAGTCGCACCTGTAATATGGCAACATCCTCTGGAACGCGTTTCCACCGCGACATCCGAGATCCTTGTGTCTCTCATTGACCACTGCATGCAAGCTCTTCCAGCGAGCCGAACACTCTGCATAGGAAAAGGATCCTCAGACAATGTGATTGGTGTGGATGAGTATATGTATGGAACACAAACAGCGGCTTGACTCTGTAACAGGACAGGCTGTGTACCCTAACACAAAGCAGTACAACCACCGCAGGCTCAGCCGCATGCATGCGAGTCATCGGATGAGTGTCGGCGCTCGTGCAGTGACGACCGGACCTCGAGTGATCCCGCGAGCTACGGCAGTGTTGGGGTTCTGTGAGACGTTGGCGGGGTTGGTGGCTGCGGGGGGCAAAGGCCGCTTGGACACTTCCTCCACGGTGGCCTGGTCTGCTGCAAGGCTGCGCATGCGGTGCTTCTCGTCCGTGATCAGCAGCATGTCGGCGGCCCCGGGATTGAATGTCTTACCATCTCCGTAGACAACCTCCAGTTCTTGCCAGTCATCAAGTACCTGGTCTCCAGAACGCGCACCGGCATACACATACGCAAGCACGGCCGCAATGTAGGCCCGGTAGATGTTGTAGTGGATTATCGTCCCATCCGCCAGCGTGCGAGTACTGGGCATGGAGCACTTATCACAGCCACTTCGGCCGGAATGGCCACACGTCAAGGCCCATGTGGCACGTGCTGGTGTATCTGCGAATGCCATGACAAGAAGTGGCACAACCTTGCGAAACTGAGTCTCGCCCGGTTGACTGCGATCCTGGACGGTGATGTTATTGTTTCCCCCGTGGTCTGCGAATGCGGCCAAGGTCAGCTTGCGTCAGGGTATGCAATCATGGTAGCATGCCAGTGGGGGATTGTAATGCACGTGTAGTCACACCGGCCTATACACCAGACACCGGCCTTTACACCACACACCTGCAGGGCCTGAGGCAGGATGTAGGAAGGTACAGACGCGCAGCAGGACGCACCGGACGCGTCCGCATCGAGCTCCGCAATAAACTGCGAAAATTGTTCCAGAAATATAGCAACGAAGTCCTTCAAGCATGTCGGCTCCTTCGGACCGCCGATGAACGCCACGTTGAAGCAGGAAATGAGCTTGCCAACAAGCCATGATGGCTGATCCAGACACTTCAGGGTCATCACGACTGTGGTAGACTGGGACTTCTGATGTAATTGGACACCGTCGCAAAATATCGCAAACAGCAACACCATGACATCACCATCGCCAGTCCTCACCTCGTCAAGAGGGTCGGACTGGGCAATGTCTTCCCCAGGAGCATCAATGCCTTCAGTCCAAACAGGGAGGGGTGCAGACCTTGCAGGGTCAGGTGACTGGCCGGTGTCAGGGTTAGTGCCCGGACGAAGCGGCGTCGTCTCATCCCCACCAGGGGCCAGGCTGGAGTCATGACGAGACAGAAGACCACCCGTCGCCTGGTCGAGCTGCGCGTAGTATGGCGAGGACTTGAAAGCAATAGTGCGCGTGCCAGCACCATGCGCGAAGGCAGGATCCAAAAACATCTGCCTGACCACGTCACGGAGGTTGATGATGTACCCACTGCATAAGAATGCAGCTTATTTGCCACTGCAACCTTGCAAGGACAGCGGTGGGGAAGAAATGATACTGTGCATGATGGCATTCCTCTGAGGAAGCCACCTAGACACTGCTCACTATGTGACATGGAAGTGAACTAGACATGACCACGGCCGTGGCATCAACGCAGACGATGTATCATCGATCAACTCGGCGTGCACGGTTGACAGACAAACAACAAGCCCAAACATCTTAGGCTAGGATAGCACACCTGCGCGCAGCAGTGATGACGCCGTTTTTTTGCACATACCGCTGGCTACCGCAATGGTCACACCGCTGGTTAGGGGATTTCCTCCGCTCCGCGTAGACCTGCTGCCGCCCGAAAACAACCGGGCACTGATGATTAGGGCACATATCGTAGGCAAAATCGTCCGAGTTCCGGACACCTAACACCCCCCGCAGCAGGTGCTCTGTCCTGCAGGTTGTGCTTGCAATGACGAGGTACCAGTACCATGCCTCGTGACATGCACGCAACCCACGTAGTCAGTGCAAGTATGCTTACCTGTCCCCACACGCAGAAAGGATCCGGACGTCCGGATAGGCATTGACAACATGCACACACTTGCACGGCTGGTAGGTGGATTTCTGCGACGTACGGTGGAAGCTCGTTGTTGTGCGGAAGCACTCCATCTTGAAGGAAGAACATCAGTTGTGCTGTGCCGTCATCCGTCCAGCCATCGGTGTGACGAAGGCGCATGAGGCAGTAGGCGGCTTGGAACACTGTGCATGAACTCCCTTCATACAGTGGGTTGTCCTTCCGACGACGGTAGTACTCCATGGAGCCGACTGGTGGCGTGGTGCCCTCCCCTTCGGCACTTTCAGCCATGGCAGCATTTGTCTTCTCATGCTGGTCCAGCAGGGACTGGAGCAGTTCGGCTTGGAGTAATGCCCTCTCTACCCGCATCAAATCTGCCTCTTCAACGTCATGCCCGGTGGAGACCCGCTCGAACAAGGCATAGGCCTCGATCTCTCCTCCTCTATCGCGTAGGAAGGACTCCATCAGGGACACAACAGTTTTAGTCTCCTACATGATTGCCTTGTGCTCAAGCAAGGCTGCAAGCATACGGGCACCTCCCTCATAGACAACACTACCAAGCATGGTGTCAAGAGTGGCACACCGACAATGGATCGTCACCCAAGCCTGGTAAGTCTGGCAGCGGTGAATAGCTATCGTCTTCTTGCGAACTAGCGGTAGCCAGAACACCAGCACTATCATTCCCCGCCCCCCAGTCACATAGGACGTCACTGTCCACCACAACGTCACGCTTCAACTTGCGTATTATATCAGGACAGGGCGCCTTCATCAACGCAGGTGCCAACGCGGTGGACACCGGCATGTCAATGGCAGGTGACGCTGCCATCTCAACCGGATCAGCTGGCGGTAATCCGGGAGATGGCGAATTGTCAGTTTTACGCGTGTCCGCGAGTGCGACCTCAGTTTCTGGCCGTGGGGAGTCGTGTCTGTCAGCGCATACAAGCACAGGCTGCACGCCCGGCTGTTGTGCACCAGCACCCAACTCATCGCTTACGACGTGAGTCGGATTAGCAGGGCCTTCTGGCACTGGAACAAGACGCCTACCAGTTCGGAGGGACTGCGTGGGTTGTCCGCCCGCTCGGGCTTTAGCTATCTGCTCAAGAATGGCAGGAGCCTCGCCATCAGGTGCAGCACGTATGTAGTCTAAGTCCAACCCAGCATCCTGCAAGAACCAGGAATGCAGATTTCCATTCATGCTCGAAATATGCGTACGGGTGACTACAAGATCGGTGCCGGTTGTACATCCACGAGCCGCGCGTAAGTGCCCATGGAATGCGGCACTTACCTCATACCATGCGATATGCCGCTGGCCACTCAGATGAGACCAAAAATTACCGGCATTAAAGGACGATATTGATTTACCACAGACTAGACAACGCCCACGACCCGGAGTCCCCACATCGGCGGCAAACAGGCACCTACTCCTCATTCAACCTGTACACGCAGAAGGGGTGCGATGACAGACAGATCAGCGGCGTGGTCACACTGCTGATGACATCTTTTATACTACGGAATTCATGGTACAGGGTGGGCCCCCGCCTGGGCGCGACAACCGGCCGCGCCATTCGAGCCACACGCCCTATGAGATGGGAAGCCGGTGGCAAGGTGGCCGCGGGGACACTGCCCATGCACTGGCGCTTAATGGACGCCTGGTTGCTGGAACGAATTCAACCAGATGGTGTGATCGCTACGACAGTGCACCATCCATGGTATGTGGGGATAATAGTGGACTGGTCATACACTCGATCCCAGTGCGAACGCAGTACTTGCATCTTCTACGTGACAACACCACTCATGCCGGCCCACATCCACCCTATTCTCAGCAAATCCGTGTAGTAATAAAATGTGCAGCATTCACATGAGTGCACGTATACCTCGACGGCATGGTTCGAATCGTGTAAGTGGACAGACAGGTCACAGCCCAGGAGCCCCCGCAGATTCGACACCCCTCCGACTGTCAGGTATTAATCTTAACACATATCTGTTTGCACGCAGCCAGCTTTCCCGTAAGCGACACCTGAGGGACCGCGCTCACCTCAGCTGTCGTAAGAACGCATGACGTGTAGCAGTCGGCAAATACCCAACCGACAGGACTCCAGAGTAATCGAATGCGACCATTATATACGTGTAATACCCGAGTATGGTCTTACGCGGCACATAGTGATTCCCGGTTGACATCGGTAGGTGTGTGGCGCTAACAGACCACATGCAGCCGTTACTGCAAGCGAACATAAACGGCTCACCTTACATACATTATCGGACACTGTCACGTCTCACATCGGGATCATGATGGGGAGGGGCAGGAGTGCCTGCTCCACGGGTGCCCACCACACGGGGCCCGGTGACCATGGCAAGGTGGGCATGCAGGTCACAGGCACAGAGGTACCCCTGCTAGACTGGCGATTATCGCCCCTCAAACATGTGGGGAATCATCCACAGGTTCTCAATAGGCCTATGCATCCTGTAAGAATCCATTCTACTGCAGAATTGAAACGGTCAGTAGATGCCCACCTTCCAGGTGCACACCCGATTTTCCGGATGCCCACCCCAGCATGGGCATGGACAATGGCCCAGGACAGGGAAGTGCACACACATTGCACATCTTACACAGGCAACTACATAGTACGCACGGCAGCATCATATAACACAGTGACCAGGTGTCCTTTGCGCAAGACAGAGAACCTCATGCAACTTCGCTGGATGCCCACCTTCCAGGTGCACACCCAATTTTCCG
>JAUJPK010036666.1:0-15157 GCA_032270525.1 Callophyllis flabellulata | reverse complement strand
TACGCACGGAGAACGAGTCTCGTGTTCGCAAGCGAAAGGTTTTTCAGACACACCCCAAAGCCCCCCTTTATATGTTAAAGCCGACCTTGATACCGTAGATGGGAAAACTTCGTCAGCAACATTTTCGTCACTTTGCCACACATATATAACCCAAATTCTTGCACACTTTACTCCTTTAATCCAAAAAATCCAAATTTCTTTTAAGATTCCAAATTATTTAAAATTTTAAGAAAATCCCAAAACCCAAAAAATCTTAAGTCAAAACAATAGTTATTTCTTGTTATGAATGTCCAATTTTTCAAATCTTCTATTTGTTTTTGTGTTGTTTGAAAATACTTTGAAAACGAAAGTCATCAAAATCATCAAATAGCTAAGTTCAGCTAAAAGTAGACTCCTACATGCATCTTATAAGTAAGTCATTAACTAATACTGAACGGACTGAAGACAGCAGCAAAACACTATTTTTTAATGATGTTGAAATTTTTTTAAGTATAGAATGCAACTATTAAGTTTTATAATTGTTTATTGTTTTATAATTGTACGTACGAACTATATTAATCGTATAATAAATAAATAACTTAATCAAATGTTAAATCCTAAAACAATTGAAAAAGGAGTCATGTTTTCTGAAAGTTTTGAAAACTTTATTTTGAACACAGCAGCAATCGATCGACAACTCAACTCAACAACAACAACAAATATATATTAAGTTTCATTTAGTACATTTAGTACATTTATTCAGCCACCGAATTCAAACATGCAAAGCAAAAAAAATTACATAACAGAATGATATTTGGTACTAAAAGATTATATTTGATCACAGGGTCCACAAAAAGGCAAATGTTTTTTAAACAACATTAACAACAACAAGATTGAGTGAGCAGTGGCAAATTAACAAGAAAACAAAATAAAACAGCAATTACAAGGAAACTAAAGTTAACCCGGATAAAAGTATCCACTGATCAAGAAATTATTGTCTTTCGATTTCTTATTTTTCTAGAGTGGAGAATTCTATAGATTTTCAGGTAAAGGTTTATTACGGAGCCATACTCTCTTTTTACAAAATGTTTTGAAAACTCTCACCCAGTGAAGGTTCAAGTGGATACTTTTTTCCAGGAGCTGAGAATAATAGAGTTAAAATAATTAATAATAAAAAGAATAAGGATGAAAAGGGTTAAAAAACATACGACCACCACGCCCACGCCCACGTCCTCTTCCACGACCACCTCGTCCACGCCTGTTGTTGTTGTTGTTATTGTTGTTGTTTTTTTCTTTAGAAAACAGGCCGCCATTGTGGACCCACCGACCAAAGTCCTCCATCGATTGCGGTGGACCATTTCTTTGGGCAATTTTAGCCTCTACATATTTGCAATAGGCGCTTGCTGAAACGAAAAGAAATTGCTAATTAAGAAATAACAAATTATTTTGAAGATAGCCATTAGTTGACAAAATATGTATCACCGTATTATCATTGTAAACTGAATGAATTATGAATTGAATTTTAATAGATAGCAAACAAAACTCACTAAAGAATTTGATAGCCAAAATGGAAATTGTACCCAAGGGTATGAAAATAATTTTCTCCTCGTTGTGCCGTATCGGCCTAAAAGCAATTCTGAGATAATGAATAATGTATGGAAGTGGTACCTTTTTTTTCATCAATCCCTTTAGTAGGGCCTTTATTGGCTTTAGGGTCTTCTTTAGGGTCTACGCCGCCATCGGCGACCCATTGTCCGAAGGCAGCGTAGCCCTCAGCATCTGGATGGCTCAACCTCCATCGAGCATACCAAATTGCTAAAAAAATAAAATATAAAAATTTATTTAGTGTTGGTTTCTACTTGTACCTAAAATATCTATCATTTACTCTGATCATATTTAGAAAAACTCTCGGACAGATAAATTAAAATTTGGTATTGGAAACTGTTAGAATATTTTTCACATCAAAGTAATTTTATACATACTTACACATTTCAACTTTTTCATCTTTTTCATTTGATTGAGATTGAGCCATCTTTACGTCTGAATGTTACTGTGATTGAATACAGAATAAATGTTCGTTATTTAAAAACTCGATTATAAACCAATTTACTTCGAATTAAACCAATCAAAAATTTGCAAATATATTAGAGTTTTTTATAGAGACGGGGGTAGCAACGTGAAAGTAAAGTAAAATAGAAAATATTTTTGGGCATCCATTATTGATTGTGAAAATGTAAGCAATATTTTATCAACGATATAAAATATATTTAGAAACATTTATGATATGAAGTAGAATGATAAGTGCTTATTTGCTGAATATATATTTCGTTAACCCCCGTGTAACCATACTCCCTTAAAATGTTTCTTTCGTGAGCCAATCAAATTCAAAAAACTTTTCGACAATCGAACGTTCAATGAGAATCGAACTTTCCCATTATTCGAATTTTCGCGTAGAATTTTTCAACATAAATCGAACGCTCTTTTACTGTCTGCCCTTTGATGTTTTCGTTATAATACGCAAACTCAAAATTTATTTTAGTATAAACTTTGTCTTCGATTTTTGAGAGAACTTTAGGGCTCCAGGGCTTCGATTTTTTGTGTACGTTAGATTTAGAACTAAACGGAATTGCTGAAGCGATACAAAGCATAAATAAAAATGTCTAAGGAAAACTTTGGTCCAACCAAAATTTCAAACCCTAAATGCTT
This sequence comes from Callophyllis flabellulata, assembly GCA_032270525.1. Classification (NCBI taxonomy): domain Eukaryota; phylum Rhodophyta; class Florideophyceae; order Gigartinales; family Kallymeniaceae; genus Callophyllis; species Callophyllis flabellulata. Next base: position 12,472 of record JAUJPK010036666.1, on the reverse strand, counting down.
TTAATGTGTAAAAAAATTCGTTTTTGACAACCTTAGTAATTCCTGCAGAATCAATAAATAACTTATTGATGTTTTTATCTATTCTTTTCCGTTTTTCCGTTTTTAAACCGAAATCTGAAGATATATACGAAATTTTAGATTTGGACATCGCTTTGGAAGGTGAAAATCCGCAAAATTTATTTTTTCCTGCCATCCGTCAAAATAATTTCCTGCCATATTAAACTTTTTGATAATATGAACCCTTTAAAGGTGGTTGCTGCTATTTCTTTGATGTTTTTACGCCATTTTAAGGTAAGGTAAAAATTTTCAGCAACCGCCAAATTAAATTCCCGGAAAAATTAATTTCCTTTAAGGTACTTCTTTAAAAACGACATTTTATCAGTGTTACTTTCATTAGTATTTGAACTAAATTCAGCCTTTTCTAAAGAAATTAGCGTAGTAAATACCACTGAAAACTTTGGAACTGTCAATTCGCGTTAAATTTTTGACCTTTAAAAGACGCAAGGCTCTCATTCGCGTTAGTAAATTCTTGCACTTTTTACCCGCGTTAAATACTTGAGTAGTTATTGAAGTGTGAAATTTAATAGGATTTCCTCGTTCATTATATAAAAGAGATTCATAGACGTGTTTTCATGAAAACGAGGCGAAGAGTATAGAATATAATCGATATCTACAAACGTATAGGCGCTTCATAGAAAAGGAAAGTGAAAGATATAGTCGATAAAATCTCTTGAAATTTCCAGAAAAATACATTTTCACTCTTTTGCAAACATAAAACTTTTGTATCAAATATTGTACTAATTTTGGCAGCTTTTGATATGTCAAAAACGAATAGTGGTAAACAATGTAATCAGACTGGGATGTACCGAGGTAAAAAAAATGCCCTTTTAAAATATTTTTTAAGTGAACTGTTTTTGCCCAGGAAAACTTCTTAGGGACTGAAATTGAACACAACAAGTGGGTTTTTGAATTCACAAAAACTATTTCGAACGCTAGGGCAAATAAAAAAAAACACAGCATTTTGGGGTGTATACAGACCCTGTGAGAAGTGAGAAGATCCTAAAACGATAATCGAACCTTTATTATTCTAATTTTCGCGTAGAACTTTTGTTCTTCTTTTTCCTGTTTTACTGTAGGCGAGGCCTTTTGATGTATTTGTTATATTACGCAATAACCCAAAATTCATTTTAGTAGAAAGTCTCTCTATGATACAAATTTGGGTTCTGAGAAAGAGTTTCGATTTTTGAGAGAACTTTAGGCTCTCTTAATAAGTGTGCTTTTGTGGCCAAATCATGATCTCAGTTTCTTTTCTCTGCTTCTTTGAATCTCAGACACTCTCCTTCGTAGATGAATATTTAATTTTGTTTATTTATTTTTCTTATTGTCATTTTTTTATAATTTTAAGTTTTCGAGGCGTAAATTAAATCATGACCGCATTTTCAGCCAAATTCACGAAAATAAAGGTATTTTTTTGTAATCTTTGACAGGAATGTAAATCTCAGAAACTGAGAAGCAAATCTGAGATGTTAATATTCGAAATCAAGGAAGTTGAATTTTAATGATTTTGTCTAAAACTAAAATTATACAAATTGTGAAGCCTAATTTTGACTCTGAGAAGGATAAGAAGCAGATCTGAGAAGCTGAGATGCAGAGATAAATCACTGAGAAGGTGTTTGGCCATAAATGTACACTCATCTCACTAGGCCTTCGAATTTTGTTAGGTTTAGTACTAAACTGAACCATTGAAACTAGTGAAATATCATATGTTTATTCCGACAAAAAAAAACACAAAGTAGAGTGTCGTGTTAGATTGTTCAAATATGTTTCATTTTATCATTTAGAAATTAGCTTGGTACATCCAATGAACACGTTTGTCCCGAAATCTACAAATATAAAGAAAAGAGAGGGAATTATTTACAATTAACAATTTTACAAACACCTTGTATAGACACTTAGGACTAAAATACTGAACGGGAATTGGCACTACGATTTCACTGTACTGTATTAAATCGATTTTCGACTTTCTACGGGAGCGGCGGGAGGGAAGATTTTTCGAGGGCGTTAGAGCGTGGAGAATCATAGAAAATGGGTGTGCTTTTGTAGAAAGTAACTTGAACTTAAAAATAAAAACAGTATATAACTGTCAGTTTCACGCTTGGTGCGATCCTCAGATATACAGGAGCGCAACAAGCGTGAATCTGACCATCTGAGAGTTATATACTGTTTTTAATTTTTAACAAATTTGAAATAAATATATTATGCTCTACACATAACAGTATTGAGCTCTGTCTTCAACATTTGTGCGCCTTACTTGGTATGAACTTAATTGTCACATAATAAATACATGCAGGTTAGGGCCGAAAAAAATAAAAATAAATAAGAATACAACATCAAATTCAAGTTAATTAAGAGTAGTAGTACATTTGAATAAACCACACCTGTTTCGTTTTGTGTCCTTATTGAAAGATATGTTGTTTGAACTTATCCATCCAACCAAATATATGCACCGAATTTTGTTTCAAAGTTATTCCTATAACCATGCCATGTTGTCGTTGTTACTAAATTTGGAAAAGACATTATATTATTTAAAATATGTAACACATTTCACCTGGTTGTTATTATTTTCGAATCAAAATAGTGATATGTCAAAATCTGAGGACCATTAAATGATCTTTGTTCGCGTGTAATATTTTATACGGATAAAAGGCGACACGACGTTTCTATAGACAGTACAGTACAGACTGGGTTTATATAGATGTTTTAATATATCAGTACCTGCAAAGATTTGAAGGAAGAAAGTGCAACACATACCAAAGATTATAACGAATCATCATTTCTAAAACTGAGAAATAAAGTACCAGCGTTAAAAAGTTTCTTTAGATTATGCAATTAATTGTTATTTTTTTTGTTATACCTGTTTGGTTATGAAAAGGCAGCACATGCTTTGACTGGATAACCTATAAAAAAAGAAAAAATGAAGTTAAATTATGAAAACACTTGATTTTTTTGGCTGGTCTCCTCCTCCCCTACAACCAGCCCTAACCCTTCCTTATCTCATTTATATAGCGCCATATTATGTATTCGCTCATTTTAGTGAATACTCATAATTTCTCTTGGGCGCCGAGGTCGATATTAATAAGACCTCTATTCTACATAGATGGACCCAGTTTCCTGACTTCATTCTGGTCCTTTCGTATGTTTATAAATAACTCAAATCAAATATGAGTATAATTATTGGCGCCGAGGGCTTGTTGTCCCCCATTTTGTTCTATAAAATTTCGTAAATATTTTATCGGGCGCCGGGGACAATACATATACACTCCAATCCCATTATTAAGGTCAAGCACAAAGTTATTGTAAAAATATTTGTAAAAAATGTTTTTTGAATAATTGTATACATTCAGTATATTAAGTAAAGAATTTTTAAAGAATACTTAAACAAAGTAATTTTCAAAAAGAAGTTTAAAAAAGTAAGATTGAGAGATGATTCCGAACCTTAATGGTGTTGGAATAGGAGTGTATACCCTCTATTAACAGTATAATTTGAATCTTTATCTTGGGCGCCGGAAACTTGTTATATTACAGCTGTGTTATTAAGAATGGGGTTGGGTTAAAGTGATCTGCATAAATGTTTAAAAAATAAGACCGGGTAAGACTTTAAAGCTGACTCCAGATATGATTGTTACTTAAGAGTTATAAATCATTGAAGAATAGAAGATTTATCATCTGGAGGAGTTCCCTACATGTATTTAGATTCGTTATATTCTTTATATGGCGCTTTCGTTAATGCAGATCACCCTGTAAATTACAACCACAACCAAAGAGACCCAAAGTTACCTTAAGGGAAGAAATTACTACGACAAGAAAGCTGCAAAATTGATCTAAACCAGGCAATTCGCGAAGATTTCTTCGGCGAACATTAATTGATTTCATTTTAGTCATAAAAATCATAAAAAGAACCATTAAATAATACAAAAGGATCTGAAGTGATTAAATACATTCTGTAGTGAAAAAATACAACTTTTTACTTCTTTGATGTTGCAGAACGCATGATTAAAACAGTTGATTTTTATTAAATTCGCGAAATATTCATTCGCGAAACTCATATAAAACACTCAAATGGCGAAAATATCTTCCGCGAAACACGCAATTTTGGAGACTCCATCCGCAAAAATATCTTCCGCGAAAATTTCTTGGCGTAGTAATTTCTTCCGATAAGGTACCAATTAGTACGAAAGAAATAATAATAAGAATTCAGGGAAAGAAAAAACAACACAAAATATTTTGCACTGCCACCACCCTGTGTTAAAAACCTTTTTAAAAAATAAAGGGCAAAAGACACAAAGTTATGACATTACGAAATATAATATGTTCTGGCAAAATCAATGAGGACCCACCCTGAGTAGTTGTAATTTACATGACTCTTAAGATTTCATTGTACATATTACACTTTGTAATATTTCTATCAGTTGTTGGCACTACAACAACGTATACACCATTAGCAATCGCATCGACTCTCCTGAGAAGGTCAATACAATTTCAGCTAAGGTTCAGCTAAGTGTTTTTATAATTAATTGTGTCCGAAGTTAATTTAAATGACGTGACTTGCACAGTAAACATGGACAACTGGCATTATTTTTGTCACACGAGGTTGAACAAACCCCGTCTGAGCACATTTCGTCAAAGGCATTTAAAATATTTAAATACGAATCGGTACCGTTCATATAATGAGCATATTCAGCTACAATTTGGTCGGACATCTCTTTCAGCCTTTCTTCTTCTTTTCTTCTACCAGGCATTCCGGCATGATTGTTGATAATCATTACACGATCCATGGGCACTTCATCAACTAGACACCACCTTTTATCTGACTCTACTCTACTGAGAGCTGTATAGGTAGTGCCTAATGATAAAGCTTCCATAAACGTTTTATCCTGTAATTTAACACGCATATGCGTCGCTGGTTTACCTTCTCCAATTGTCATTCCTTGACTTTTAGCGATAGGAATACTATACGCAGCAAGTAAAGGGAATCCAGTGCGCGTACAGCTTTGATGACTGTCACAAATGGTCCTCATTGGGATAATCGGTACCCATTTAGGATGATCTTGAATCCAGACAGGTCCTTTATAACCTTCAAAGTGAACGATAACAGCATCTGGCGCTGATGGTGGGCGACACCCATCTGGGTAGAGAATAGCAATGACAGTGCCGATCGCTCCATTATTCAAACCAAAAGTAGTTAAAGGACCTTGGTTCTTGGTTAGCATGACAGGACAACCAACAGCAATAAAGCAAATTCCAGGGATTTGTCCCATTTGTTTTTGGCCGCTGGTTTTATGACACCTTCCTCTACCTTCAGTACAAGGGATTGTAGCCACCGGAACACCCAACCTTGAAAGTTTTTCACGATTCTCATCAAACACTTCTTGCCAAGTTTCATTTAGAGTGATTACACGACCACTGTCGAAGTCTTCTCTCTCTTCCTGTGTCATGTTTTTCTCATACTTGGAATTGATGTCAAGCCAATCTTGCTGGGTAATATTTCCAGAACGTACCCGTAAGAGTCTGTCAAGCAAAGTCTTTTGATCAGGCTTTTGGCGCATGGTTTGCGTTAATACGATACATTTCGTGAAATTCTTGTAAATTCCATGACCTTTCAAGTTTTCGGGTGTAGGTTTTTTAGTTGGTTCAATAAACAAGTCGTTACCTTCAATGGGACCGAGTTGTCCAAGGTCCCCAAAGAAGTTAACGACTGGAATATTACCAAAATTCTGCTCGAAGTCTTCGGTAGCTTCCATAAATCTTTGGTTACACCATGCCAACAACCTCGGAGAGTACATAGATCGTTCGTCCATGTTTAATGTGTACAAACCATGACTGTGGGTTTCATTGTTGAATCCAATCACTGTTTGCAATTTCCGAATCTGATTGCTGTTCATTGGACGACTCGTCATGTCAAGAGTACTTCTTTCCTTGTTAGTCATGGAAGGAATTGGTGTTGTACTGTGTAGAGTTCGACCATCTGGAATTAAGGTGGATGCAGCACCAGTTGGAGCAATATTGAGAGTAGATCCGTTACGTCTGAATAACCTCCTTGTAATGTAAGTGATTGCATTGATGGTGAACGTTTTACCTGTGCCTCCATAGCCTTGAACAAGAAGTCGTAGAGGTTCAGAATCGTCGGTGCCGGCAGCAACATTAAGAAGTTTTTCTAAATTTATAGCAATTATGACACGTTGCAAAGGATTAGCATACAATAGATTGATATCCGGAAGATTGTAGTTGTCAAGATGAGTGGTAATTCTTTCCTGCGCTTCTTCATACTCGTCTTGAAGCCAGGTCTTAGTATTCTCTGGCCAATCATCAGAACCAAAACATTCCTTTGCATATGAGTTCCAATCAAATTCTGGTCCACCATCAAAAAGCTTTGCCTCGTCAATGATGGAATCAAAGTTCACATTGTTGTTCAGCCTTATATCCCTCAGCAGTGCTTCTCCAAGTCTCAACTCGTTATAAGTAGAATCTTGAGATGACTGCTGAGAATCTTGAGATGAATGCTGAGAATCTTGAGATAGTGGTTGACTTAGCTGCACATCTCGGTTTTCATGAACTTGATCCTCAATATTTCTGTTTCTCCGTCTGTCCCTCTCTTCTTTCTTGTCATATTTAAGCTTTGATAAAGATATTATTTCTTTCAAGAAGTCAGGACAGTCTGGATCATCGTTAAGAAATGCGGCAAATGCATCTGAAAATTGCTCATCTTCATCTTTTAGATCGTCTGGTGATTCCCAAGTGCCTTTTGAGTAAATCATGAGTTGGGATTTGCAGAAGTCTTCAGAAAGTGGCCATATAGGTTTGACGTCTGTCCCAGTAAATAAAGGAACATGATCACGTCCACAAGGGTATTTACATCTGCATGTCTTCGCCCAATCATAAAGAGTTATTTCAGGATCTTCTTCACGTCGTTCTTGACAAAGAAACTTGTCTAAAGGCGTTTCTGTAGTAGCGTTTTCATTGCCATTTAGTCTCTTTGAGTTCAACTGGCGGTAACCACTCAAACCAACTCTTTGGGTAACATTGGTGGAATGGTAGAGTTGTCCACCTGTGTTGATAAAATCAGCAGCCGCAGCGGGTACATCGACAATTCCCACAACTTTCATTAAAAGCCGATGTGCAACATTCTTGATAGTGGTGCTGATATCTGCAGAATCCAACAACTCCCTGTAAATTGTGACAAATTCTTCTGTCGTTGTGGCGCCTTTACAGCAATACGAGCAAATGTATTTGACTAGGTTCAAAAGGTCCTGGTCAATCAATGCTTGACAGTCACAATTTGCCTGCCAAGCAATGAGTAAGGTTTTGATATGGTTGAGCATTCTTGGGTGATCTCGAGGACCTTCATATCTGGGATGACCGCCACCTTCAATGCGAGCTTCAAACGGGTGTAATTCTTTGCCAGGTGTCTTTTTGGTTATTGGATCTTCTTTCCCAAAATGAGCACGGCAATAACGTCTTTCGGAATCTATTTTTTTCTTCCTTAGACAATATCCATTGCAAGAATGAAGAGCAACCATATTAACCATGTCGATATGAACATTGTTTAAATCGTTCTCGTCATTACAAGTTTCAATGATTGGCACTCCCAATGGATCGTATTCGGGAGGATCTCTTGTTCCTTCTGGCGGGGCCCATCCCTCTTTATTGGCAATCCATTCTCTTTCTCCATTTGCACCAATAACTTCTGACCCGCCTGCAGGATGTAGACTCGTAAACATGGGTGAAAAGATCTCATCAGTATTGTTTGTCTCTGTTTGAAGCCATTCACGTAGCTCATTTGCTTTATCTTGTTCGCCACGGTTGAGACATTCTTCCACCATTTTGGCGTGTGGTTCAGAAAAGAGAACGCCATGAGAGTGGATTTGTCCACGCCCTTTGGCGAACTCGAATCTGAACCAAAAGGTGTCGGATTGCAAAAGTGATCTCATCACGGTGTTGTAGTAATTGATTGTACGAGCAGCAAAATAGTGGGTTGTGATGTGTTGATTTTCCAAAACTGTTTTTCGTAAAAGTGTTTGGTCTGCTAATAGTTGCTGATAAAATTCTTCTTGATCGATCCCACTGTTTTCAGCCTTATATTTTGATAGTAATATAGCTAGTGGCCGCCAATGATTCTCGGCCATGGAATTTGTGTGGAAGTAGGCAGGTAAATCTCCTACTTCCTTTCTGCGGTAGTACATCATAGCTTCGAGTTCTTTTTTTCGTTCCACCCAATAAGGGTGTGTATTCACGATGTTTGCACCCATTTTGATAATCTTCCTTGGAACACTTTCATCATCATTTTCTAAATTCTCTCTCAGTTCGTCAATAGTCAAATGTGCGTCATTTAACTGCTGGGCAACCAGAAAGCTTCCTTGATCGAGTGCTTTTAGTCGTTGTTTTAGATTGAGGAGTAGAAATCTAAGAAATGGGTGATTTGGTACACGATCTTCTCCAACATAATAAATATGTTCAACCCATTCATTGAGGTGCATTGAAACGACTTTGTTACATGTCACATCACAAGTACCATTAATGAAGATATCAGGGGCAACCATGGTAAAGAAGCCAGCAGTTTTGAGCTCTTTAATTGGGTCTTGACGACTGTGATCCAAATCTGCTGTGGCAACACCACCATTCTGTAGGACTTCTTCTGATCCAGTCAATTTTTTAATAATCATTTTGAGCTCCTTATCAACATTCTGAGGATCGACTGGGCATGTTATGCCAGATGTTGTAACACTGTCATCACTCTCATCAAATGGAATGAAGAATTGATTGGGAGCTGGTCCTTTTTGGTCTTCAGTCATCTCATCATCCATCTCTTCAACTTGAAGACCGGGCATTTGTGCCCTTTCAATTGGAAGATTATTTATTCGTTCTTGATGAATTATGACATCAGCATAAAATTTATTTGGAAGGTGTTCGAAATACTTTCCAGTCAACTGTACATTCATACAATTTGGACCATCATATTCTTTGGTCCCCGGTTCCTCCTCGTCATAGCCACCATTAGGATAACCGAAGCAAAGTCCTTTTAACGCTTGCTCAACTTTTTCTCTTTTGACAGCATACTGTCTACTTCGAGTGTTTTGGTTTTTCCTCTTCAATACTATGACCCCGATCTCATCTGGTAGCTGTGGCAAGTGTCTAGCAATCGCCATTTTATTTGGTATACTGACGCTGTGTCCTTTGGAAGACAACATGCCATGGCGAAGTAGATGCACATTGGTACAAACTGTAATTTTGGCTATCAATAATCTTTCCACCATGGTAAGGTTTTGGAGAAATGGTGGTATTGGTAGAAAGTGCATACCATTATGGCGAATAGGGTGTGTAGGTGGACCCAAATCTTTCTCATCAGTAGTGAGGTATCCAGAAAACTTTGCAGGCTTCTCACTGAGTTTATCCTTCTCTTTCTTGTCATTATTCTTTTTTTTATTCTTTTCGTGGCGGTTGGCTGCAGCATTTCTATGATATCTGTCTTGGCTGCAGCGATAACACAGTCCAGTTTTTTTTACACACCAAGTGTTCAATTTCACTCGGGCAGTCTTGTTGTCAAAGGATGGCTTGTACAATGGTCTTGTTTCTTTACATAATGAACAAGTGGCTACATCATGATTATTTTCACCAACCAGAAAGTCACTGACCGATTTTGCAACTTCAGGGTTAGGGTGAAGCGAGTCCAAGATATCACCATTTTCATCAGGTTCAGTAAGATCAGTTTCAGACTCACAATCAACATCCATTGGGGAAGAAGGACTTTCATCTTCTCTAGGTGGTAAGTCAGCTTGTGAAACTTCCATCGGTTCTTCTTGTTGCTGATTGTTTAGTTGATTATTCTGTTTAACCCTTTCGTATTCGATCCTGTTTCTCATTTTTTTGATACGCCTACCAGTTTCAATGACATTTTCATTTTCAGCTGGCACAACATATTGTACATTATATTCTTCGCATTGCTGCACTAGAGTTTGTTGAAGATTTGTTTGCTTTTCTTGCTGTTTCGCATCTTTGGTTTCTTTTTTAAGCTTTCGCTTTTGATAGTTGATCTTGTATCTCATTTTCTTGATACGCTGAGCTGCTTCAATGACGTTTTCATTTTCAGCTGGCATAACATAAGGTACACTGTATTCTTCACATTGCTGTGCTAGAGTTTGCTGTGCTAGAGTTTGCTTTTCTTGCTGTTTCACATATGCTGCTTCTTTTTTAAGGTTTTGCCTTTGATAGTTGATTTCATTTCTCATTTTATTGATACGAAATTTGAATTGTTCGTCAGTTTCTTTTTCAGCATGTTGACAGTTTTGTTGCTGCTCAGCCTCGATCAATTCGGATTTAGATATAACAAAGTCAAAATGGTAGGGAAATGAGGTAGGAAGACGAAGTGAATTTCGAACATCATATTGTAATGGTAATGGTTCTTTTGATGGTATCAATGATTGAAAGTGATCATTGTTATGGGAAGCCAAAAACATTGTGATCCCAGAGGTCGCATTGGGATTTAGATCAAAAGATGGCTGCTGAGGTGTACACGTATCACTTGTCACCAAAATGTGTACATTCAAGTAATATGCTGTTGCAACACAAACAATGAACTCAGCATACACAGCATCTTTTTCTTGGTTAGATAAAAACAATTCCCATTGATTTCCAGCCAAGTTGTTCTGTTGAAATCGATCATCTACGATTATATTTTGCAAACCAAAATCTTGAATGACATGACAAAAGGGATCGGTTTGTTTGGTATTCCTGATATAATTGACAACTGCTTTTCTCAAGTCTCCAATATCTATAAACCTAAGGTTTAAGGGCAGTCTATGATGGCAAGTAGAGCGATGTATCTGCTCAACTACAGCGTGGAAGAAGCAGTTACCATCACCAGGAGTTGATTGATACAAAGACATGTCCAATCCAAGAAAACGAGCATTTGCTACCATAATGGATGCTCTTTTGGCAATTGCTTCTTCAGGAGACATGACTTTCTTTTGAGTTCCTTTTGAAAGAGAATTTTCAGCATGATATGGCAAAACCTTTTCTTCGTGTGATGGAATTACTGATTGAATATGGTTATTGGATGCTAAAAGAAACATTTCAATACCAGAGGTTGCATTAGGATTTAGGTCCACAAAAGGTTCCCCACGATAAGAAAGACGGATGTTGATATTCAAATAATACGCAGTCGCAACACGAATAATTGGATCTGTGAACACTGCTTCATCTCCTTGGTTTAGTAAAAATAATTCCCATTGCTGATTATTAAAGCTGTTTTTGGAGCAGAAGTTTTGTATGACATTGTAAAATCCTGTTTCCTCTTTTGTGTTCTTCATAAACATCACAACAGCTCGTCTTAAGTTACCTATATCTGTGTATCTTTTAGATACAGGTAGACTAAAATACACATTTGGACGATGGATTTGGTCGATAACAGAGTAATAAAAGTTATTTGCACCAGAAGGTGTAGGATAATTAAATGACACATTGAGGCCAATACTACACGCTTTAGCAATCAAGAAATTTGCTTGATCTAGAAGCTTATCTGCTGTATTATCTAAATGTCTGGCTTTGATGACAACCTAAAAAAAAAACAAAGAAAAATTGAAAAATGGATGAAATGATCCTACGATAAGTGATTCAAACTCATTATGGACAACAGTTACAAATTGTGATGATTTACGTCTATCAGAACATGGCTACTGAGCGGTGTTGTTTCTGGAGTAGTAGCAATACTCTAACTAAAAAGAAATTTTAACGCAAACCGGGCCGTGTTGTTTATGGAGTTAGCGACCTTACTCCACCTAAAAAAATTATTGACACAAATTAGGAAGGGAAGCAGTGGTTATTATTTAGAAAATGATGCCTAATTATGTTAAACGTAAATAAAATATTAATTATTAAAAAAGGAACGCGATGGAAGAATGTTATAAAAATAATAAATTTTTCTTAATTTAACTCTTTAAAAATGATCCTTGTTTCTATCACAAAGTGCTGGAGAAAGGTAAGTTAGTGTTCTGCTTTATATTGTGATTGACGGTGGTTTTATTGTTGCATCGGACGATGTGGGAGATCTTGCAATTATGGCGGTGATGGATCGGTTGAGGTTTACAGGCTTTTTTGTTTCATAAGTCTTACTTACTATTCTTTCTGATACAAAATTCGTAATTGAAAAAAAATGTTAACGCAAACTAGGCCGTGTTGTTTATGGAGTTAGCAACCTTACTTCAAAGGAAAAAAAGGTTCAGATAGAGGCAAATCCTCACAATTTCAAACTTTTGTCCATAATGAATTTGGTTATGGGAAGTGTTGTTTCACGAGTACTTAAAGAGAAGAAACTTTAGCACTTCCACCCTCTTTCAAGATTTGTTCCCCGCCCGTCGTTTTAGAAGTTGTTAGAATAAGAATCCGAAAAACTAAACAGTAATGAACATTACTATCAAAT